>ML422407.1:0-74551 GCA_005239525.1 Nicotiana knightiana
CATGATTAGCACGACTCAAACACAAGTAAGACCTTATTAACTTCAGAACCTAAGGCATGATATATAGGTGAGAATGCAATAGTGAGGAAGCTTTATTACTGATTAATAGGATGAATTTTATCAGTTTCTTAGTGATTATAACCACTAATAGTCAAGCAGTAAGTATAAAGGAGTATGGATTTAACACCAAAAGCTTGCTTAAGCGTATGACAACACTCAATAATTATCCAGATTATTAAAGAAACTATTACAAGTTAGTTTGCCTAAACATGTTGTACTTAGGTGTTGCAAAATACAGAACTATTACCAGTTGTTTGGAAACATGGTGAAATTATTTTTTCAAGGCCTTTTTTCATGAAATCGGTAGTTAAACTAGGTGTCGAATGAGGTCCTAAGACATGATATCTAATATGCACACACAAGGATGCAGAATGCAGAATTCCTAGGCAAGATTTCTAAATGCATAAAGTCATAGTATTTGAACATGCTATGTGTCAAGTATAAGGATGACTTTTTTATTAGCGCATTATTATCCTAAGCATGATTCCCAGGTGTAATACAACACTACAGCGATATTAGAACTGGTTTACATGAATAACATGTTTATATTAACGATTAATCCTAGAGCATGATTTCTATATGATAAATGATAATGCCATAACAGGATGCTGAAGCAGTAAACGTGGGCCTAAGAAACAAGATGTATAATGCATGATATGCTCGCATACAATCAACCCTAAACATGAATTTCTAGTGCACACGTCAGAAATGTAAACCTAGAGGCATGGTATCTACCCTTTAACATGGATATCTATATAACTACCCTTCCCTTTCCACTATCCATTCCCAAATATTTGTTTACAAATTATTACAGGCCAGGGAATTATGAATTACACAACCAAAGGAAAAATAAGAAGTTACTTCTATAGGGAGCCTTCAATTAGGCCCAGATCTTCCAAACCTCAATGCCTTTGGTGTTGCATAGCCTTTCATAGTCCGGGTGTGTCAGAGTTCCCTAAGGACCTCAAGGGCTCCCAGGCAGTGCTCACACCCAGACATAGCCAAAGATTTAAACATGTGCAGTGTGGGAAGTGCCTGCGTTGTGTGTCAGAGTTCAGAGGGTACTCAAAGGGTCACCAAAGCAGTGCTCGCACGAAGGGGGCTGGACTTAGACTTCTAAGAGCATATGTGAGAGTGCTTTTTATTTTTTAAAAGGGCTTAAGTAAGGAATAGTTTTGAGAAAGGGTAAGTAAGAAAACAGTTTTGAAGAAGGAAATGGAAGCTTAACATCACACAAAGGACCAAGGATAGTCCAACAATCACAAACAGGGGTAATGGGATTTGAGGGACAAATACAGAGCATGTAAGGGCAGACATGCAGCAGGCAGATACACACATAGACATACAATAAGAAAACTCCTAAGGGTCTAGAGGATCAGGGGGTACAGTAAAGTGCTAGGTTAGATTAATAACTAAGGCCATGGTTAAACTAATGTACCAGTCATAGGCATGTGAGAAGTAGGTTCTAAGTGTACAGAAACATGCTGGTCATAAACAAATAAAGCCTAATTTAAACATGCATAGGGGAGTTCAGGCTCCTAGATACATGCTGATGAATAAGTAAGCAAATTGGAAGCATACTGAATTACAACAGTAGTAGAAACATGCTGGTGTAACGACCCGGTCAGTCGTTACGTAGAACCTGCATTATAATTACTATTCAGGACTTTTCATAGGTTTGTTATACTTTTATTGATGTGTTAGGGTTGGTAGGCTTGAAATCAGAATGGTTGTAGTGAGAGTTTAGCCACTTAGTCCTTAAAAATAGCCTTAAAGTTAGAAAAGTCAACTAAGAGTTTACCTGTTGAGAAACAACCTCGGAATGCGGATTTTATGGCTCGGATGGCTTCTTTAGGTGATTTTGGACTTAGAAGTAGGTTCGGAATATTTTTGTGATGTCCGGTGTAGAATTAGGCTTGAATTGGAGAAAGTTAATTTTCGGCGGTTTCTGGTCGGTAGTAGAAAATAAGCCATCGGGGTCAGAATGGAATTCCGAAAGTTGGAACAGATTCATAATGTCATTTTGGATATGTCTGCAAAATTTCAGGTCAATCGGAGTTGTTTTGGATAGTCTCGGCATCGTTGGAGGATTTTAGAAATTTCAAAGTTCTTAGGCTTGAATTTGATGTGATTTTGGTGTTTAGATGTTATTTTTAGTGTTTTGGGAGTGAAACTAAGTTTGAATGATCATATATGAGGTGTTGTCATGTTTGGTTGGGGTCTCGAGGGGCTCGGGATGGTTTCGGGTGGTTAACGGGGAATTTGGAGCATAATTGTTGTTGCTGAAGTTGTTTGTGCTGGTGTTTTCGCACCTGCGAATGGGGAGTCGCAAGTGGAGTTTCGCAGGAGTGAACGTGGCACCAGAAGTGCGGAATATTGGCTGGGCGAGAAGATTCCGCAGGTGCGAGTTAGTTGCCGCACCTGCGAAGCCACAGGTGCGGGAGGTCGATCGCAGGTGCGGGAGGTCAATCGCAGGTGCAGTTGTTTTGACCGCAGGTGCGGCCCCGCAGGTGTGAGACATGGGCCAAAGGTGCGGAACCCCTGGGTAGAAAGTATAAATTGAAACCCTCTGCGACCATTAGACCTTTTAACACTATCTTTGAACGGGAAGAAACTCTTGAGGCGATTTTTGAAGAAGGAACTCAATGTTCTTCATAGAGGTAAGTGTTTTGATCATTAAAACACATTTATGGATGATTATAGAACCTAATATCAGTTATAAATTCACAAAAATCAGTAGAAAGAGGAGGTTTAGGACTTGAGATTATGAGACCTTTAGGGATTTATTTGAGGTGTCAAACGAACACCGATTTTAGTGTTCTTTATATGTACGGACTCGTGAAATGATGAAGAACAGTATGGTATAATAATTTCTGAGTTTCGGGACGCGGGACCGGGGGTCGGCTTTAACTAATTTCGGGTTTTGAGCTAAATTTGGTACTTTCCAATTGGAATTCATTCCTTAAGCATAATTTGATGATAAAAATCTGAACTTGGTAGATTTGGAGCATTCAGAGGCACGATTTAGAGGCAAAGGCACTGCAGAATAGTATTTTAGCCAGTTTTGAGGTAAGTAACGTTTCCAAACTTTGTTCTGAGGGTTTGAAACCCCGAGTTAAATGATTTATGACTATTGTTGAGGTGACGCACTTGCCAAGTGATGGGCGTGCGGGCGTGCACGGAGTATTTGCAGCGTGGCTTATCCCACGACACCGCTTAGTGATTATTCCCTGAAGATATATGTGCTTCTGTTAATGTGGTAATTGTGAACCGGTTAGAAATCATGTCAAGTATAAATGCTGGGCTTCATGCCGAAAATGCTGAGACCCGAGTGGTCAATTTAGAGGCAAAGGCACTGCAGAATAGTATTTTAGCCAGTTTTGAGGTAAGTAACGTTTCCAAACTTTGTTCTGAGGGTTTGAAACCCCGAGTTAAATGATTTATGACTATTGTTGAGGTGACGCACTTGCCAAGTGATGGGCGTGCGGGCGTGCACGGAGTATTTGCAGCGTGGCTTATCCCACGACACCGCTTAGTGATTATTCCCTGAAGATATATGTGCTTCTGTTAATGTGGTAATTGTGAACCGGTTAGAAATCATGTCAAGTATAAATGCTGGGCTTCATGCCGAAAATGCTGAGACCCGAGTGGTCATATATTACTGTCTTATTTGGTGATTATTGATGTCATATACTCAGTCCTGTTATAACATATCACTTCATATCTCAGTCTCAGTATGGTTAATCACATGGATACTTATCATTGTGTCGGGCTGATGGAGGCATTTGTGATCCATGTGAGTGAGACTGAAGAGTAATGACTGTGTGAGGCCGAGAGCCTGTTATTGAGACAGTTATGAGAATGGACTGCACACTACAGCGATATTTAAATCATGCCTTCGTTGGCTTGATATGGCGCTTGGGCCACTAGGGCTCCTCCAGAGTCTTTACACCCCAGTGAGCGCATTGATGATGAGGGATGGATTTTCCCTGGGCATGGATCTTGTCCGAAGTTGAGGTTATGTGAGGTATGGCTCTTCCCTGGGCATGGATCTTGTTCGAAGCTGATGTTATGAGAGGGATGGATCTTCCCTGGATATGGAAATTATCCGATTATTGTATTCCAAAGATGGATCTTCTCCGTGGGGGCTGGCCTGCCTTTTTATTTTCCTCAGTACGGAGTGACTACGGTCACCGGTGTTTATGGATATTCGAGGATGGAATTTCCCTGGGCCTGAGAGCCATATATAATACTGAGTGGACTTCTGTGGGAGCGCGTAAGCACTATGTGCGTATCCATACTGGTTTCATACATATATTTTATGATGGCATGTAGAGTATACTGGCATACTTGGCATATTTACTCATCCTGATAAACCGTTAGCATGTCTAAATTCTGCATATTATTTATTGTGAAACTTTGAGGTTTTGTTCGTCACTACTCTCAGCCCATAGTTTGGGTTCGTTACTTCTGAGTTGGTGTACTCACTTTACCCCCTGCACCTTGTGTGTAGATCCAGGTACACCGGGACCCGGTAGTGGATACTGAGCAGCGGTCAGCATTTTTATTGGAGTTGTCGAGGTAGCAGCTGGCGATCGCGACCTCGTCTTCTCTTTCTTATTCTACCTGTTGTTCTGTATTTTGAGACAATGTTGTCCATTTCTCCTTTTATTTTCTTTATGTTATAGTAGCTCATGACTGAGTGACACTGGATCCGAGGTTGGAGGTTTAAATTTAGTTTTCAAATTTTTTTTTAAACTTCAGATTCTTAGTATTATCAATAATTTCGTTTAAAATCGCATTTTTACTGGAAATTGAATTTAACTTAGTTAAAAAGGGAGGCTTGCCTGGTTCCACGACAGGCACCATCACGACTCCGAAATTGGGTCGTGACAAGAATCCCAAATTATTGTATTATGTCGTGCGACTCTGTTGAATTCTGAAACTAAACTTCAGTTGTTTTCATTCTTTCACAGATGGTGAGGACTCGTGCTACCGATCGTGGTAATCAGACACCAGCAGGACCAGCTGGAGGTCGTGGCTGTGGCAGAGGGAGGGGTGCATCCCGCTTAGCAGTCGGGGCAGTACCTGTGGACCCTCCCACTACTCATGATCAGGTCCCCGCAGTTGAGGTTCCATCGGGAAAGGCTCAGGCACCAACAGTGCCCATTGTGATTCTGGGTCTTCAGGAGACCCTAGCCCAGATTTTGACGGTGTGCACCAGCCTAGCACAGGTCGTCGCCGTGTCTACTACTGCTGCTACTTCTCAGGCCGGAGGAGGCACTCAGACTCCAGCTGCCCAGACACCTGAGCAAGTTACTTAGGGGCTTCAGACACCTGGGACAACTCCAGTCCAGCCGGTTTCCCCAGCCCAAATATTTGTGGTCCCAGCGTTGGCAGATGACAAGCAGCGCAGGTTAGAGAGGTTTAGTAGACTCCAACCTCCGATTTTTAGTGAGATTGAGGGTGAGGACGCCCAGGGCTTTTTGGACAAGTGTTAGAGGATCCTTCGCACAACAGGGATACTGGAGGCTAGTGGGGTCCTATTTACTACCTTCAAGATCCCAGGAGCTGCACTTGCTTGGTGGGAGGCCTATGAGAGGCGTAGACCTGCTGATGCATCGCCCCTCACCTGGCGTCAGTTCTCCATTCTATTCTTGGAGAAGTATATACCGCAATCCCGTAGGGAGTTTAAATAGTTGCGCCAGGAGGACATAACTGTAACACAGTATGAGATAAGGTTCCTTGAGTTGGGCCGTCATGCTATTTGTCTAGTTCCCACGGATAGGGAGAGAATCAGGAGGTTCGTTAATGGCCTCACTTATTAGCTTCAGATTTTGTTGACTAGGGAAAGGGTATCTGGCGCTTCTTTCAAGGAGGTGGTTGATATTACCAAAGAGATTGAGTCGGTTTGCCGCCAGGAGCGGATAAAGAGGGAGGCCAAGAGGTCTCGAGGATCTGGAATTGTGGCGGGGTTCCTTCAGGAGGGCAGCCTCAGCCCGACGGAGGCCATCCCTTCAAGCATGCTCAGCCATGTCGCTCAGGTTATCGTGACGATCCTCATAGTTCGCATCAGGTGCAACCATCTTTCAGTGCCCTGCCTATTTAGAGTTCATCTTGGGCACCATCGGTTCAGAGTTCATCTATGTCTGGTTCTTCCAGTGGTTATCCTGGTGCTAGGGGTTCCCTTCAGTCCCTAGTGCCATTCTCCGAGAGAGGTTGCTTTGATTGTGGAGATGCGGGGCCATACTAAGAGGTTTTCCCTCGTCTTGCAAGAGGTACTTATCAGCAGAGGAGTCAGCCCGCGGTTTTAGAATCAGTAGTTGCACTGCCCGCCCAAGCAGCTAGAGGTGGGGGTCAAGCAGCTAGGGGTCGCCCAAGAGGGGGAGGTCGATCTAGTGGTGATAAGAACCGATTTTATGCATTCCCAGCCAGGCCGGATGAGATGGCTTCTGATGTCTTAATCCCAGGTATTGTTTCAGTATGTCACGAGAAGCTTAAGTTTTTAATTGATTCCAGTTTTTCATGTTCACATGTTCATCATAATTTATCCCATTCTCTGGATACGCCTCGTGAATCTTTTATTACATCTGTTCATGTGCTCGCCCTTGTGGGTGATGTTGTTGTTACGGGCTGTGTGTGTCGGTTGTGTGTGGTACCTATTGGGGGTCTAGAGACCCGGGTGTGTGCATGGTAAGGTTATTCGGCGGTTTATGGCTTTTGGAACAAACCTTGGCACGTTCGAAGACGAACGTTTGTTTAAGAGGGGGAGAATGTAACGACCCGGTCAGTTGTTACGTAGAACATGCGTTATAATTACTATTCTTTACTTGTCATAGGTCGGTTATACTGCTATTGATGTGTTAGGGTTGATAGGATTGAAATCGGAATGGTTGTAGTTAGAGTTTAGCCACTTAGTCCTTAAAAATAGCCTTAAAGTTGGAAAAAGTCAATTGAGAGTTTAACTATTGGGAAACGACCTCGGAATACGGATTTTATGGCTTGGATAGATTCTTTAGGTGATTTGGGACTTAGGAGTGTGTTCGGAATATTTTTGTGATGTCCGGTGTAGAATTAGGCTCGAATTGGCGAAAGTTAGTTTTGGCGATTTCCGGTCGCCAGTGGAAAATAGGCCATCGGGTCGGATTGGTATTCTGGAAGTTGGAACAGGTTTGTAATGTCATTTTCGATATGTCTGCAAAATTTCAGGTCAATCAGAGTTGTTTTGGATAGTTTCGGCATCGTTGGAGGATTTTAGAAATTTCAAAGTTCTTAGGCTTGAATTTGATGTGATTTTGGTGTTTCAATATTATTTTTAGTGTTTCGGGAGTGCAACTAAGTTTGAATGATCATATATAAGGTATTGGTATGTTTGGTTGGGGTCCCGAGGGACTCGGGATGATTTCGGGTTGTTAACGGAGAGTTTGGAGCATAATTGTTGTTGATGAAGTTGCTGGTGTTGGTGTTTTCGCACCTGCGGATGGGGAGACGTAGGTGCGGTTCCACAGGAACGGATGTGGCACCGCAGGTGCAGAAGATTGGCTGGGTGAGAAGATTCTGCAGGTGCGAGTTAGTTGCTGCACCTGCGAGGCCGCATGTGCGGGAGGTCGATCGCAGGTGCGGAGTTAGGTCGTTTAATGAAAAGTCGCAGGTGCGGTTTTTTTGACCACATGTGCGGTCTCGCAGGTGGGAGACATGGGCCGCAGGTGCGGAACCCCTGGGCAGAAAGTATAAATTGAAACCCTCCGCGACCATTAGACCTTTTAACACCATGTTTGAACGGGAAGAAGCTCTTCAGGCAATTTTTGAAGAGGGAAATCTGTGTTCTTCATAGAGGTAAGTGTTTTGATCATTAAAACTCATTTATGGATGATTATAGAACATAATATCAGTGATAAATTCACAAAAATTAGTAGAAAGAGGAGGTTTAGGGCTTGAGATTATGAGACCTTTAGGGATTTATTTGAGGTGTCAAACGAACTCCGATTTTAGTGTTCTTTATATGCACGGACTCGTGAGATGATGAAGGACAGTTTGGTATAATAATTTCTGAGTTTCGGGACGTAGGCCCGGGGGTCGGGTTTTGACTAATTTGAGGTTTTGAGCTAAATTTAGTACTTTCCAATTGGAATTCATTACTTAAGAATAATTTGATGATAAAAATCTGAACTTGGTAAATTTGGAGCACTCAGAGGCAGGATTTAGAGGCAAAGGCACTACAGAATAGTATTTTAGCCAGTTTTGAGGTAAGTAACGTTTCCAAACTTGGTTCTGAGGGTTCGAAACCCCGAGCTAAATGATTTATGACTATTGTTGAGGTGACGCACATGCCAAGTGACGGATGTGCGGGCGTGCAAAGAGTATTTGCGGCCTGGCTTATCCCACGGCACCGCTTAGTGATTATTCCCTGCTTATATTTGTGCTTCTGTTAATGTGGTAATTGTGAACCTATTAGAAATCATGTTATGTATAAATTCTGGGATTCACGCCGAAAATGCTGAGACCCGAGTGGTCGTATATTACTGTCTCATTTTGTCATTATTTGATGTCATATACTCAGTCCTGTTATAACATATCATTTCATATCTCAGTCTCAGTATTGTTAATTACATGCATACTTATCATTGTGTCGGGCTGATGGAGGCATTTGTGATCCATGTGAGTGAGACTGAAGAGTAATCACTGAGTGAGGTCGAGAACCTGTAATTGAGACCATTATGATAATGGACTACAGACTGCAGCGATATTTAAATCATCCCTTCATTGGTTTGATATGGCGCTTGGGCCACTAGGGCCCGCCGGAGTCTTTACACCCCCAGTAAGCGCATTGATGATGAGGGATGGATCTTTCCTGGGCATGGATCTTGTCCGAACCTGAGGTTATTTGAGGGATGGATCTTCCCTGGGCAAGGATCTTGTCCGAAGCTGATGTTATGAGAGGGACGGATCTTCCCTGGATATGGAAATTTTCCGAGTGTTGTATTCCGGAGATGGATCTTCTCCGTGGGGGCTGGACTGGCTTTATTTTTTTTTCCTCAGTACGGAGTGACTACGGTCACCGGTGTTTATGCATATTCCGGGATGGAATTTCCCTGGGCCTGAGAGCCATATATAGTACTGATTGGACTTCTGTGGGAGAATTGTGAGCACTATGTGCATATCCATACTGGTTTCATACATATATTTTATGATGGCATGTAAAGTATACTGTCATACTTGGCATATTTACTCATCATGAAAAACTGTTAGCATGTCTAAATTTTGTATATTATTTATTGTGAAACTTTAAGGTTTTGTCCGTCACTACTTCTCAGACCATAGATTGAGTTTGTAACTTCTGAGTTGGTGTACTCACGTTACCCCCTGCACCTTGATTGCACATCCAGGTACACCGGGACCCGGTAGTGGATACTGAGCAGCGGTCAGCATTTTCATTGGAGTTGTTGAGGTAGCAGCTGGCGATCGCGACCTCGTCTTCTCGTTCTTATTCTACCTGTTGTTCTGTATTTTGAGACAATGTTGTCCATTTCTCCTTTTATTTGCTTTATGTTATGACTGAGTGACACCGGATCGGGGGTTGGAGGTTTAAATTTAGTTTTCAAATATTGTTTTTAAACTTCATATTCTTAATATTATGA
Organism: Nicotiana knightiana; assembly: GCA_005239525.1. Taxonomy (NCBI): domain Eukaryota; kingdom Viridiplantae; phylum Streptophyta; class Magnoliopsida; order Solanales; family Solanaceae; genus Nicotiana; species Nicotiana knightiana. Next base: position 9,699 of record ML422407.1, read on the forward strand.
ATAATTTCGTTAAAAATCGCATTTTTACTGGAAATTGAATTTAGCTTAGTTAAAAAGGGAGGCTTGCCTGGTTCCACGACAGAGGCCATCACGACTCCGAAATTGGGTCGTGACAAGATGGTATCAGAGCGATAGGTTAAATAGGTCTCACCAGTCATGAGCAGGTTTAGTAGAGTCTTGCGGATCGGTACAGAGACGTCTGTACTTATCTTCACGAGGCTACAGAACCCTTTGGATGAATCCCACATTATTGAATTCTGTCGTACGACTTTGTTGAACTCTGAAGCTAAACTTCAGTTGTTTTCATTCTCTTACAGATGGTTAGGACTCGTGCTACCGATCGTGGTAATTAGACACCAACATGACCAGCTGGAGGTCGAGGCCGAGGTCGAGGCCGTGGCATAGGGAGGGGTACAGCCCGCTTAGCAGCCGGAGTAGTACCTGTGGACCCTCCCACTACTTATGATCAGGTCCCCACAATTGAGGTTCCAGCGGGAGAGGCTCAGGCACCAGCAGTGCGCATTATGATCCGGGTCTTCAGGAGACCCTAGCCCAGATTTTGACGGTGTGCACCAGCCTAGCACAGGCCATCGCCGTGTCTACTATTGCTGCTACTTCTCAGGCCGGGGGAGGCACTCAGACTCCAGCTGCCCGGACACCTGAACAAGTTACTCAGGGGCTTCAGACACCTGGGACAGCTCCAGTCCAGCCGGTTGCCCCAGCCCAAGACTTTGTGGTCCCAGCGTTGGCAGATGACGAGCAGCGCAGGTTAGAGAGGTTTAATAGACTCCAGCCTCCGATTTTTAGTGGTACTGAGGGCAAGGATGCTCAGGGCTTTTCGGACAAGTGTCATAGGATCCTTCCCACATTAGGGATACTGGAGGCTAGTGGGGTCCCATTTACTACCTTCAAGTTTGCAGGATCTTCACTCACTTGGTGGGAGGCCTATTAGAGGCATAGACCTGCTGATGCAGCGCCCCTCACCTAGCGTCAGTTCACTATTCTATTCTTGGAGAAGTATATAATGCAGTCCCGCAGGGAGTTCAAACAGTTGCGCCAGGAGGACATGACTGTAACGCAGTATGAGATGAGGTTCTCCGAGTTGGCCCGTCATGCTATTTGGCGAGTTCCCACGGATAGGGAGAGAATCAGGAGGTTCGTTGATGGCCTCACTTATCAGCTTCGGATTTTGCTGACTAGGGAAAGAGAGATTGAGTCGGTTCGCCGCCAGGAGCGGATCGAGAGGGATGCCAAGAGGTCTCGAGGATATGGAATTTTGGTGAGGTTCCTTCAGGAGGGCAGCCTCAGCCCGGCGGAGGCCCTCCATTCAGGCAGGTCGCTCAGGTTATCGTGGTGGATCGGTTGGTCACGATCCTCAGAGTTCGCATCAGGTGCAACCATTTTTCAGTGACCTGCTAGTTTAGAGTTCATCTTGGGCACCATCGGTTTAGAGTTCATCTACGCCTGGTTCTTCCAGTGGTTATCCTGGTGCTAGGGGTTCCCTTCAGTCCCCAGTGCAATTCTCCGAGAGAGGTTTCTTTGAGTGTGGAGATGTGGGCCATATTAAGAGGTTTTTCCCTCGTCTTGTGAGAGGTACTTATCAGCAAAGGAGTCAGCCCGCAGTTTCAAAATCAGTAGCTGCACCGCTGCCCAGGCAGCTAGAGGTGGGGGTCAGGCAGTTAGGGGTCGCTCAAGAGGGGGAGGTCGATCTGGTGGTGATTAGGCCCGTTCTAAACATTCCCAGCCAGGCCGGATAAGATGGCTTCTGATGCCGTAATCCCAGGTATTGTTTCAGTTTTTCATGAGAAGCTTAAGTTTTTAATTGATTCTGGTTTTTCATGTTCAGATGTTCATCATAATTTAGCCCATTCTCTGGATACGCCCCGCGAATCTTTTGTTACATCAGTTCATGTGCTCGCCCTTGTGGGTGATGTTGTTGCTACGGACCGCGTGTGTCGGTTGTGTGTGGTACCTATTGGGGGTCTAGAGACCCGGTTGTGTGCATGGTAAGGTTATTCGGCGGTTGGTGGCTTTTGGAACAACCCTTGGCATGTTCGAGGATGAACGTTTGTTTAAGAGGGGGAGAATGTAACGACCCGGTCAGTTGTTACGTAGAAAATGCATTATAATTACTATTCTTGACTTGTCATAGGTTGGTTATACTATTATTGATGTGTTAGGGTTGGTAGGATTGAAATCGGAATGGTTGTAGTTAGAGTTTAGCCACTTAGTCCTTAAAAATAGCCTTAAAGTTGGAAAAGTCAATTGAGAGTTTAACTATTGGGAAGCGACCTCGGAATGCGGATTTTATAGCTTGGATAGCTTCGTTAGGTGATTTGGGACTTAGGAGTGTGTTCGGAATATTTTTGTGATATCTGATGTAGATTTAGGGTTGAATTGGCGAAAGTTAGTTTTTGGCGATTTTTGGTCGGCAGTGGAAAATAGGCCATCGGGGTCGAAATGGAATTCCAGAAGTTGGAACATGTTCATAATGTCATTTTGGATATGTCTGCAGAATTTCAGGTCAATCGGAGTTGTTTTGGATAGTTTCGGCATCGTTGGAGGATTTTAGAGATTTCAAAGTTCTTAGGCTTGAATTTGATGTGATTTTGGTGTTTCGATGTTATTTTTAGTGTTTCGGGAGTGCAAATATGTTTGAATGATCATATATGATGTGTTGGTATGTTTGGTTGGGGTCCCGAGGGGCTCGGAATGGTTTCGGGTGGTTAACGGGGAGTTTGGAGCATAATTGTTGTTGCTGGTGCTAGTGTTTTCGCACCTGCGGATAGGGAGCCGCAGGTGCGGTTCCGCAGGAGCGGACGTGGCACCTCAGGTGCGGAAGATTGGTTTGGTGAGAAGATTCTGTAGGTGCAATTTAGTTGCCGCACCTGCGGCCTCGCAGGTGCGGGAGGTCGATCGCAGGTGCGGAGTTAGGCCGTTTAATGAAAAGTCGCAGGTGCGGTTGATTTGACCGCAAGTGCGAGACATGGGCCGCAGGTGCGGAACCCCTGGGAAGAAAGTATAAATTGAAACCCTCCGCGACCATTAGACCTTTTAACACCATCTTTGAACGGGAAGAAGCTCTTGAGGCGATTTTTGAAGAGGGAAATCAGTGTTCTTCATAGAGGTAAGTGTTTTGATCATTAAAACTCATTTATGGATGATTATAGAACATAATATGTAATGATACCGCTTTTAATACCTTCTTCAATCCACTCACCCAATTTGATGATGTCAGAGAACTTGTGGCCCTCAACCATCATTAACCGTTCATAATACTTCGGGTCTTGAGCCCGAACAAAAAACTTGTTCATTTGTTCTTCCTCTAGAGCAGGTCTGACTTTAGCGGCTTCGGACCTCCAGCGAGTAGCATACTCGCGAAAGGTTTCTATAGGTTTCTTCTTCAAATTTTGAATGTAGAACACATCCTGTGTGTTCTCTGTGTTAAATCTAAATCTGTCCATGAAATCAGACGCCATGCTTACCCAGCTTGACCATTTCTTGGGGTCTTGGCTGATGTACCAAGACAGTGCGTCTCCCTTCAAACTCCTCATAAACAGCTTCATGCGGATCCTTTCATCCTTTCCTACGCCAACCAATTTGTTGCAATAGGTCCTCAGATGGACTCTCGGATCACCGGTACCGTCAAACATTTTGAACTTTCGAGGTTTTTACCCCTCGGGCAGTTTGACATCAGGTTGGATACAAAGGTCTTCATAATTCAACCCTTCAATCCCCTTGGTTCCTTCAACACCCTGAACTCGGCTGGTTAGTTTCCTAAGCTCCTCGGCCAGGTTCCTGATAAGTAAATCCTTCACGTCAGATTCGGACGCCAGTAGGATAGGCGGAGTGGAGTGGGTCATGGTTTCCACATAGATGGGATTGTTATAGGTGTGGAAATTGTCTTTTGTGGTGGAGTGTTATTTGAGGTGTGGCAAGCATTGCACTGCGTCGGGAGAGTTTGGTTTTTTGGGGGAGTTGTGTGATGGTGAGGTGCGGGATGATTTTGTTGTCTTGGGATTTTTTGTGGAAGTGCGGGGTTTTGAGCATTTGGAAGGTTGCGTCAGGGATGTTGAGGGAAAATGACAAGTTTGCCAGATTCCGGACTTGATCGAGTTCTTCCTGAAACTTCAGCAATTTCTGGTCAAGTGGCGACATGTTCTCATGCAGGACCTGAATACCGGTGGCCTCTACCCGTTCAATCACATTCTCCTTTCTGATGCCGCTGGACTCTTCCATCTTACTTTTTTCTTTGTCTTTGCCCTTAGGAGGACTAGGGTGAGGAGTAGGTGGAGGGCCCTTGGATCTGGTGCAATAGGCTGATGATGCCAGAATGCACGAACTAACCCTTGGGGAGGGGAGAAAGAAAAAATAAAAACAAAAGGTAACCAAGTCAGTGAGGATTATGAAAAGAGTATTGCAGTATTTAAACACATAATGCGGAAATGAAAGTGTGCCCTAAGTTGGGGACCTCTTTGTGCCCGAGGTAGGACTAGCGACAAACTGATTTGGAGAATTTAACATGCTAAATGCCTCATTTTATTGATAATAAAATAGACAAATCCCGAAACGACAGACGAAAAGTAAAAGTCACTAATGGCCATTGGCCTTATTACATTGATAGAAAAATAAAGACATTCCTATCTACTTGGTCCCAAAAGGACCTTCCCCAGATTCGACATTCTTGCTTTCTTCTAACAGCTTTCCCAGCTCGCGAAGTCCCAGCAACAGGTAAATTCTGGCTAGGTATCCCCCTGCAGCTCCCTCAGCCTTTTGACAATCTTCAACCCTTTTGATGAACTTGTTTTCCAAATTGATTGTACCTCGTTCGAAGTATCCCAGCCTCTTGTTGGCACTGATAGCCATGTCTTTCCATTCCTCGATCAGTCTTTTGTTGGACTCATGTATCTTGTGGTGATCATCCTCATTTTCCTGGATCTTTTTACGCAACTGGTTGAACTTGACTTGTGCTTCAGCGCTTTCATCTATAACCCTATGACCTCGGACGTACCCCGGCTTGCTCTGACCACCCAGATACTCTTCTAACCAACCAAGATAGAAATAGGTATAACAGGCGTGGTACCTGTCTGGCTCGATGGTGTCTTTCTCAAGTATAACCTTGCAGTGCCACAGGTGCTGAGCTTGGCACTTGTGAGGACTGTCATTATTTGAAAGTCGGCCGAAGATGGCTCATCTTCTCGACCCTAGGGATGACTTGCTTCCTTCCTGCTTGCCTCATAACTCGAAGAGGGATGTAAGGGTATGTCCCCCTTAAACCAATCAGTATCAGAAATGATGCATCTCGGGTCGAATGATGAACTCATCCGTTGGAAACCATTCGAACATCCATTGATCGTGTTCTTAAGTCAGGTTATCAAAAAGCTCGACCCATCCTTCAGCATTTTCAGGTTGAGCGAACATGTCAGGGATATAGTTCATTCGCTTTGGGTGATGGAAAGCGATGTGATTATCCCACATTTGGCGGTGGATGTTCTGTCGATATTCGCCTTTTTGGAGATGTTCCACGAGCCAGAGTTGAAGTAATAAATTGCAACCTTCGAAATGCTTTGCTCCTTGTTGACACCTTTCTAAGGCCCGATATATATCTGCAACGATCATGGGCACAATGCTGAAATATTGCCCATTTACCCCTTCCATTATGGTCTTAGTTACCATGGCTAGCCTGGTATGGATCCTTTCCTTCTTCATCGGGAACACGATCAAACCCAAAAATCAGACCATAAACACGAACACTCGGCGATGGACGTGTCCCAGAGAGGTGATAGCAAACTCGTCATGGTAAGTACGATATGATTTGTTGTAGCCATACCTTTCGTACAAGTAGTCAAAATGAATGTACGAATCCTCCAGACATACCAATTCCGCGTCCTTTTTCAGACCCATCATTTTGAGGAAACTTTTGCCTGTGTGGTTCTTAGGCATCAGCAACCCCGGAGTTTCCCATACTAGGTTAGCCACCCCTCTTATCTCTTCTATCAATGACGCCATTTCGATGTTCCCAAAGAGGAACACGGATCTTTCTCGATCCCAGAACAGGGTAGCAACCTCTACTATCATTTTGTTATGCTAGATTTCCAAAAGAGATGGTAGATTACCCAAGTGTTTCATGACGATAACTTTGTTGCTAGAGTGTAGATCCTCCCACCAACTTAGCAGTTTTGGGTGGATGTTGGAGACCATGCCGAATATGGGGACTTCGTGCCTCATTTTTTTTCTGCAAAAAAAATAGGTTAGGCCTTTACCCCCACCGGACTTGACTATTTAACGTCAATAATTAGCAGGAAGTATTTAGTTCTCCAAATAAATGCACAGAACGTGAGGGAGTCCGTTTGGGTTTAGGGAAACTCGGTGGACTTTTGGATAAGGCTATCTTAAAAGCTATCGTGCAGGCGATAATTTAGCTTGACTAGGTTTGGCCATGATGCATGCAATATTGCAACAGAGTAAGGTTTCTATGGGCTTTTAGACAGGTACCCTTGAGCGGAAAACTCAAGGGGGAAGGCACGGAACCGTCGACTGCACTGCTGATCGACTAGTTTTACCGCAAATAAGCGTTTTCGAATTTAGTGGGTGATAATATAGGAAGGCCGCAACCACTCATCAAGCGTTGCTATAGAATTTTGTTTGGCACGAGTTGAGTATGAATGTGGAGCATGATTTATGCAATAAGTATTAAAACAAGTTGTCACGTATTTGCACGTTAAAGAAAGCGGTAAAAACGGTAGTAATGATTTAAAGTAGTTACAAAAGGAAACAAAGAGACATGTCAGTTACGTTTTGAAAAAAAAAAATTACCCGAAGTAAACAATTAATTGCATGTAAAGGGAATAGGAAAGGGTGAAAGTATTTAAAAATAAAGGCATAAATTCACGAAACAATTTGAAATGGTAAAAGCCTGGATGTCCCCAGCAGAGTCGCCATGCTGTCGCGCACCCTTTTTTCCTCTTCTTCGTGAAATATCGGGTTTATGAAATTGGTTGGGACAACTCTTTCCTTTTGGGAAAGGGGTTTGCATATTTTGAAGAGTCGCCACCTAACAATTTTAAGGTGCGTTAGGGCACCTAAGGGGTTCAATTACAACTACGTTGCTAACTAGAGATTTGGGTAAGGGCTTGAAATTATCCTAAGGGGAAGGTATTAGGCACCCCTCAGCATCCTCAAGTGTGGTTCCCGGCCAAATGGTTTCGTGAATTTGTACAACTAACAAATAACAAGTAAAGGCTCAAATAAGAGGGGGTTTAAGTCTTAAGCATATAGGTGTTTAGAAAACAGTAGGGATGATTACGAACTAGCGTATACAGGTATCCTAAGTTTATAATAATATGGATCACATCAATGCAATACCCGGTAATCACTCCTCGAAGAGGGGCTACATGTGGTATTAGCGCCCCGGTCATCATATCCATATTCTACCCTTCCCATCCCGTGAAAGTAATTAAAGCGCGTGTTGGTCACAGACTCTATTGCGTGCTATTACCCGTCCCATCCTATCAGTCCTGGAGGAGGCTAGGACTACTATCCTAAGAGGAAGTACTAGGTTGACCCCTAGGTTTAAAGGACAAGATTCTAAGCGACAAACAACGACAATTAGGACTTCAGATAAAGGGAAAACAAATAAGAGCAGATACGAGGCCCAAGTATTTCTCCACAGATTATGCACATGATTAGCACGACTCAAACACAAGTAAGGCCTTGTTAACTTCAGAACCTAAGGCATGATATATAGGTGAGAATTCAATAGTGAGGCAGCTTTATTACTGATTAATAGGATGAATTTTATCAGTTTCTTACTGATTATAACCATTAATAGTCAAGCAGCAAGTATAAAGGAGTATGGATTTAACACCAAAAGCTTGCTTAAGGATATGACAACACTCAATAATTATCCAGATTATTAAAGAAACTATTACAAGTTAGTTTGCCTAAACATGTTGTACTTAGGTGTTGCAAAATACAGAACTATTACTAGTTGTTTGGAAACATGGTGAAATTATTTTTTCAAGGCCTTTTTTCATGCAATCAGTAGTTAAACTAGGTGTCGAATGAGGTCCTAAGATATGATATCTAGTATGCACAAACAAGGATGCAGAATGCAGAATTCCTAGGCAGGATTTCTAAATGCATAAAGTCACAGTATTTGAACATGATATGTAGCAAGTATAAGGATGAATTTTTTTTAGCGCATTATTATCCTAAGCATGATTCCTAGGTGTAACACAACATTACAACGATATTAGAACTGGTTTACATGAATAATAGGTTTATATTAACGATTAATCCTAGAGCATGATTTCTATATGATAAATGATAATGCCATAAAAGGATGCTGAAGCTGTAAACGTGGGCCTAAGAAACAGGATGTCTAATGCATGATATGCTCGCATATAATCAACCTTAAACATGAATTTCTAGTGCACACGTCAGAAATGTAAACCTAGAGGCATGGTATCTACCCTTTAACATGGATATCTATATAACTTCCCTTCCCTTTCCACTATCCATTCCCAAATATTTGTTTACAAATTATTACAGGCCAGGGAATTATGAATTACACAACCAAAGGAAAAATAAGAAGTTACTTCTATAGGGAGCCTTCAATTAGGCCCAGATCTTCCAAACCTCAATGCCTTTGGTGTTTCATAGCCTTTCATAGTTTGGGTGTATCAGAGTTCCCTAAGGACCTCAAGGGCTCCCGGGCAGTGCTCACACCCAGACATAGCCAAAGAGTTAAAGAGGGTACTCAAAGGATCCCCAAAGCAGTGCTCACACGAAGGGGGCTGAACTTAGACTTCTAAAAGCATATGTGAGAGTGCTTTTTATTTTTAAAAGGGTTTAAGTAAGGAACAGTTTTGAGAAAGGGTAAGTAAGAAAATAGTTTTGAAGAAGGAAATGGAAGCTTAACATCACACAAAGGACCAAGGATAGTCCAACAATCACAAACAGGGGTAATGGGATTTGAGGGACAAATACAGAGCATGTAAGGGTAGACATGCAGCAGGCAGATACACACATAGACATACAATCAGAAACTCCTAAGGGTCTAGAGGATCAGGGGGTACAGTAAAGTGCTAAGTTAGATTAATAACTAAGGCCATGGTTAAACAAATGTACCAGTCATAGGCATGTAAGAAGTATGTGCTAAGTGTACAGAAACATGCTGGTCATAAACAAATAAAGTCTAATTCAAACATGCAGAGGGGAGTTCAGGATCCTAGATATATGCTGAAGAATAAGTAAGCAAATTGGAAGCATACTGAATTAGAACAGTAGTAGAAACATATTGGTTTGAGGACTGAAATCTAAATTAGAACATACCAGTGAAGTGAAGAAAGCAGTAACACAAACAGGAAAGTAGGAGATGCACAATAGTTAGCCTTGGCTTGCAGCCGACTAACTTAGAATAGTAGTAGTTAACACAAAAGAGAGAGCGGCGAGTCTTTTAAATTGTGAGAGAGAGATTTTTGAACAAATCCGTTCATATGTGTGTGCTCGTGAGAGGCTAGTTTATAGTTTTGAAAACGAGTAGTGAAATAAGGTAAGGAGTAATAGTTTAACATAATTATAGAAATAATATTCAATCAGAACCAATCAAAGACCTGGAATCCCTTTCATTAGGGAGTCATAATTCAAACGGCACAATTAGAGTTAAATAAGGAAAAGAATCAACTATAAAACTGACCTTTACCATAAAAAGAGTAGTAAGATATATAACAAGCAACTAAGTCTAGGTACATAACACATAATTAGGGAGAGTATATGTCAGACAATCAGCAGCCTATTCATGCACATAAATAGAGTATAGTACAATTTAGTTCTAAAAATTAGTCACAAGAATCACGGATGGGATTGAAAATCATAGGGACTCAATGTTAGCTAAGGAAAGTATCACATATACAAGGAAAAAATTTGAAAAATCAGTACAGAGTTACAAGGAAAATACACAAAGTCACATATTCAGGGAAGATATCACAGGTCTAAGGAGTTTACACAAAAATCAGTACAAATTATTGTGTGAACAATCAATAAGGCAAACAGCCAGACCTATTAATCATTAAACAACATGTATTGAACAGAATCAGCAAAACCCTAAGCAAGTATTTGGATAAAAAATAGAAAATCAAAACCATAACAACAAAATTACGGCAAGAAACTCAGAGAGAATCCAGAAGAACATATGGATAAATAATATGGACATAAACCCTAAAAGTTAGGGTTTCATCAGAATACTTAAAGAGTAAAAGAGGAGATTTAAGCAGGACGTTTTAAAAAACATTACTGAAAATCAATATTAATACTAAAATCAGAAGATCAAACGTTTAAAAAGGGCCAAGAAACCCTAGTTTTGGAGAAAACGAAGGATTTTTCGAAAAAAATAGGAGAATATTTAAAGAAACTCAAGAAAACCACATAATACACACAAATCTGTTACAGATCTAAAAGAATCAGAATTTTAGAAGTTAGGGTTTCAATGAGAGAACCCAGAGAGAGAGAGAATTGGTATAGAAAACACCGGATCTAGCCAGAAAGTAGGAAATTCTTACTGGAATCGAGCCATGAAGGCCTGAGACAGGCCAAAGGTGTGAGGGAGTGGACCCTGGTCTCTTGAAGACCTTAGAGACAGCAACACCGGTGAGAAGGAGCCATGAGACGCCTGAGGATGGTGAGGATTCCATGGCTTCCGGCTAAGAGGCGGCCGGAGAAGACGAACAGACCTCATCGGAGGTGGAGAGACCAGAGGTCTCTAGAGAGAACTATAGAGAGAGTGTGGGGGGGGGGGAATGAGAGACGGGGGTGAGGTCGTTAAGGTTTAATTATGGAAGGTGAAATATGGGTCGTTGATCTAATTTGATCACGGCTCACATTGATCCGGGGTTGGGCCGGGTGGGAATTAAGTAGACTGGGCATGGTATTTGGGCTGATTTAATTGGGTTGGGGTCCAGTTGGATTTAGGCTAGAATTTAAATAGAGAGTGGCTAACTATTAAATACCCAATTAAAGTTAACTAAAATAATTTATAAAATAGCTGATAATTGCAAAAAAAAAAAAATGAAATTGATGCTTAGTAAATTAAATTACATGATTAATAAGTATTAAAGAATGAAAACGACTCATCATTGGATAAAAATAGTATAAAACATATGATTAGTCTATAATTGTAAAGTTATTACAATTATAGCCAAATAGTGCCAATTTGGCTAATGATGAAATAAATTGGTCTTAATAGGATAAAAAATAATATATTAAGTCAAGAAATTTCTTTTTGAAATTATTTGCAATGCAATTTATAATTAATTATTAGAAATGAAATACTGAATAAATTAATAAAAATATGGGAAAATTACAAAAAAGTACCAATTGTTATGAAAACATGTTTTTGAAGGTATATATGTAATTTTAAAATAATTTGAGGAAAAATTGGGTATCAACACCGGACCAGCTCAGGCCTCGGAGGGGTTCATTGCCACCCCGGTGCTCCAGGATGCCTTGGTACGATTAGTGGGCCTTATGGAGAGTGTGGCCCAGACTGGCGCATTCTCCATGGTACCAGTTGTATCTCAGGCTGGAGAAGGAGTCCAGACTCCTTCTACTCACACTCCGGAGCAGATGGCTCCCCAGTTTCAAACTCCAGCAGCCTACCCAGTCGGAGTAGTTCAGCTGGTTGCTGCGGCACATCCCGTTGATGGTTCAGCTATGTCCTCTGAGGCTTTGTGGAGGTTGGATAGGTTTACCAAGCTCTTTCCAGTTTGTTTCAGTGGTGCTAATTCAGAGGATCCCTAAGAGTATCTTGATAGCTATCACGAGGTTCTTCGAAACATGGGTATATTTGAGAACAATGATGTTGACTTTGTTGCTTTTCAGATGACTGGTTCGCCAAGAAATGGTGGAGCGATTATTTATTGACCAGACCAGTTGGGTCGCCTGCAATTACTTGGGACCAGTTCTCACATCACTTCTTAGAGAAGTTTCTGCCTATCACCTTGAGGGAGGAGTGTCACCGTCAGTTCGAGCATCTCCAGTAAGGAAGCATGACTGTTACTCAGTATGAGACTCATTTTGTGGACTTGGCCCGTCATGCTATTCATTTTCTCCCCATAGAGAGATAGATAGGGTGGGGAGGTTTATTGAGGGTCTTGCTCAGCCTATTAGATTGCAGATGGCTAAGGAGGCAGGGAGTGAGATTTCTTTTCAGGATGCGACTAATGTCGCCAGACGAGTTGAGATGGTTCTTGGACAGGAAGGTCAAGGGTTGGACAAGAGACCTCGTCATTCTGATAGATTCAGTGGTGCCTCATCGGGAGGCGAAGTTACTTATGGTAGAGGCCATCATCCCAGGCCATTTCATTCAGTGTTCCAGGCATCCTACGGTGCCCCAGGTGGTCGTGGCCCTTACATGCCTTATTTTGATCAGCCAGCCTACAGTGCACCACCAACTCCTATTAGTGCACCTCCCATTCAGAGTTTTCAGGGTGGTCATTCTGGTCGACAGGGTCAGTTTGCCGGCCAGTAGTCTCAGCAGCCGAAGTCTTGTTATACTTGTAGCGATCGGAGGAACATTGTTAGATATTTCCCTCGAGCGTCGAGCAGTTCACATCACCATAGTTCTCATGCTATGGTTCTAGCACTAGTAGCTGCACCGCCTGCTCAGCCAGCCAGAGGCAGGGGTTAGGCAGTTAGAGGTAGGGGCCAGATTGTCAGAGGTGGAGGCCAGGCCGTGAGAGGTGGAGGCCCGCCAGCTAGAAGTCGTTCTAGGGATATGATTCAGAGTGGTGGGGCCCAACCCCGATGTTATGCTTTTCCAGCCAGACCTGAGGCTGAGTCATCCGATGTTGTCATTACATGTACTATTTCAGTTTGCAGTAGAGATGCTTCAGTTCTATTCGATCCGGGGTCTACTTACTCCTATGTGTCATCTTATTTTGCTTCATATTTGGATATATCTCTTGATTCCTTGAGTGCCCCTATATATGTGTCCACACCTGTAAGAGATGTTATTGTTGTGGATCGTGTATATTATTCATGTGTGGTCACTATTGGGAGTCTTGGGACTAGTGTAGAACTTCTGCTCTTAGATATAGTGGATTTCGATGTTATATTGGGTATAGATTGGCTGTCACCTTATCACGCTATCTTGGACTGTCACTCCAAGACGATGACCTTAGCCTTTTTGGGGTTGCCTAGATTAGAGTGGAGAGGGACTCTTGGACATTCTACCAACAAGGTTATTTCCTATATGAAGGCTCGGCGTATGGTCAAGAAGGGGGTGCTTGGCCTATTTGGCTTATGTTCGGGATTCCAGTGCTGAGGTCCCCTCTATGGATTCAGTGCCTGTTGTTCGTGAGTTTCCATAGGTATTTCCTGCAAATCTGCCGGGTGTTGACACTCAATTTTTCCCTATAATATTTTTCATAGTGCATATATACCTTCAAAACTATGCATTGACATCAATTGATATTTTTCCATAATTTCTGCATTTTTCTAAGGATTTTTATTAATTTACCCCAGTATTTTTATTATATAAATAATTACAAATTTCATCATAAATGACTTTATAAAACTTTCATGGCTTAATATTTCTATTTATGTTTATGTTAGGTTTAAAATATTTCACAAATAGCCACAATTACATTTTTGGGTTACAGTTGCAATAACTTTACAATTATAGCCCATGTGTACATTATTACATTATTTTACCAGAAAATAGCTCATTGTATGTTTAAAATGTTGTGTAATTATTTTAAAATATTTCTATGCATGAAAATTATTTTTTATAGTTTGTTAATTATTTTATAAAATATTTTTTATCAATTATGTTGATATTTAACAAATAACCCTTTTTTATTTCAGGCCTAACCCTTTTTACCAGCCCAAAACTCCTTTGATATTAACCCAAAAAGCCAGCCCAAACCTCTTTAGGCCCAATCTGCCTACCCGGCCCAATAACTCCTCTTCAATCGTGGCCGTTGATCTTTTAGATTGACGGTTCACATCCACCCTTACCTTAATTTACTCCTAACCTAACCCCTAACCCTTCTTATTCTCTTCCCCCCCACCATCTCCTTCGTCTCTCAACTCTCTCTCAACCTAGCCCCAACCCTAAGCACCGTCACCGGCGTAAACCTCCTTCCTATGGTGCTTCTATGTCTTCTCCGACTAGCCCTAATCTTCTATACGCCATGGCTCTTCGATTTCATGAGTCCTTGAGAGGATCTCAAGGAAATCCAACTGGTTCTGGTTCGAAACTAGTTCACCGGCCTGTTTCAAGCCATTTTCATTTGTAAGTAAGGGATTTCTCCTTGTTTTATTACGAATCCAAGGGTCTTTTGACCGATTCTTTTCATTTCTACTATTTTTTCTGAAAGCCCTAGTTCATTGTTGCCAGTTCTTCTTAAATATCTATAGATCTGGGGTGATTCGAGTACTATTAAGTGTTTTCCTTTAAAAATATCTTGTTTTAATTAGCTATTTCGATTTTTAACCACTCTTCCTAAACTAGGGTTCGTCCTAAACTATTTTTCAAAGACTTTTCTTACTTCTAAGTGCTTAATTAATTGTTCTTTCATCATCGTGACTGATTTTTGCAAGAATATTCAAACCCTAGTTGATTCTATATGATATACTAGTCTTCAATCTTTGCTTCGATACTTTGGGTGTTTCTGTGATACCAGTCGTATTGGTTTACCGCATTTTTTTCACTTAAATGTTTTCCCTGTTAAAATCCAATATTCTTGGGGATTTCTGCCCTAATTAACCTTTGCTAGGGTTCAAACTAGTTTTCTTGTTAAACTCGGTAATTCTGTGAAATTTTACTCATTTATTTTCTATTTATGGAACCTGAGTGACTCTTCTGGTAAAATCAGTATTCTTTGGAGATTTTTACTGATTATTTCCTATTATTTTGGTGTGTTAAAGTTTGTGCGCATTGATTTTATTTGTTTCCTTATTTATGACTTTAATTGGTCACACTTGTATTAATTAGTCGTCCATATGATTTTGGGATTCTTACTAACGCCTTATTTGGTATAATTTGGATTCCTTGCCGTAATTAACCCTCCCTGTTGTTACCGTTAATCTATTACCCCAAATTAAGTGGGTTTATTCCAAACTCCTTTAGGTGAATTGATTATGTGATTCTGTGATTATCCTTAATTGGCTGACTTCTGATTCCTTTACCTTATTTGTTCTACTCCTAAAGTTCTATATATACACTCTTGTTTTATCTCTCAAAGGACATGGACATTAGTTCAAGAACACACACTCACACAAAATTATATCTCTTCTCTCTCTTTCTGCTACTTGTGCTAATTGCTTGTCTAGCTGGCTGAAATCCAATGCTAGGCTGTGGAACTCCGCCTGCTTTACTTTCTATATCTTGCTTCCTTAACTGGAATGTTCTTATTTCAATTCTGAAATTCAACCCTATGTGCTCCATAGTTGTTAAATCCATGCCTATTTCCGCACTAGTTTAATTGGCTATGTATTTAATTGTCTTCCTTCTTACTGCTTTGCTCAATATGCTGGAGTCTTACCCTCTCTTGCTCAAATGTTTAGTCATCATGTCTAGGTCTCATTTGTCTTGTATGATACTTGGCCAGCATGTTTACTTGAGTTCTTGTTTACTTCCCTTGACTAGTATGCTCATGTCAGTATCATAGACTCCTAATGTATTTGGTTAATCTTAATTGGCATGACTGGCTCTATGTAGTAGACCCTGTCTTCAACATGACCATTCTCATATTCTGTCTCTATGTTTATTATCTATTACCACTTTAATTTCAAGCATGATCCCCTTGCTAATACTTCGAAGCAATAGTTTTGTGTTCTGGTTGCCATTCAGTTCCTATTTGTTATGTGTACTGGCTGGTCAATGTGCTTCTCCTTTTACCCTGTTCAAGTGTTTCTGACTTAAGCCTCTATGTTCCCAATCCCCTGATCCATCATTGTAAACTTATTTGCCTTCACTTAGAAACAAATAATAAATGGTTTTGAATCTGGGCACTCTAAGTGTTATGACTATGTGGTTGCTTGTTGAATCTTTCTTCTTCTCAGAATTGTTTTCAAAATTGTTTTACTCTTAATGTTTTTAAGAACTGTTCCTATTCCTGAAAACCTTTTCACTTCTGAAATTTTTACCTCTATACTATTTTTTACTAAGTTCTTCCAAACTATGTCAAGCACTCTCACTTCTACTCTTAGATTACTTAAGTTCTGCCCCTCCAGTGTGTATACTGCCTAGGAATCCATGAGATTCCTCCGAACTCTAGCACACTGGGGTTGGCCTTTCTATACTGCACATAATCACTTCCCTACTCAAAGGCTCTTGGTGTGAGCATTGCCCAGGATCCCTGAGGTCCTTAGGGAACTTTGACACACCAGGACACCCTTGGCTATGAGACTTTGGCATCCTCACTACAACATTTTAGGCCTACAAGCACTCCTGAGAAGTGTGGCTTAAAATGCCAAGAAGTGTAGCATTTGATCAAATGCAACACTTTACGGCTTTAGGCAACGCCTTTCGGGGGTGGCCGAAAGTACCTTAACCTTTGACTATTAGCCACGCTTTGTAGGTGTTGCCTTAGAAGCCACACTTTAAAAGTGTGGCCGATCGGAACAAAGGCCACGCTTATATTTTGTCATATAACCACGCTTTTATGATATAAGGCTATACATTTGAAGGGTTATCTTTGTCACGTTATAGGCTACGCTTTCAAAGTGTGGCTTCTAGAGTAACATTTATCATTAACAACACCAGATTGACAATGACAATCCCTATGGCCACACTTTCTAAGCTTGGCAATTTTGTCTACACTACGAAGTAATTTTTTAAATATTTATATTAGCCACAATTTTGTGGTTAAAAAATTATATTTGTTTACATTAAATTTTGTCCACATTTATATATATATATATATACACACACACACACACATGTGTGTGTGTTTGTGTATTATGGTCTCACGCATTAAATTAGATAATAAGTAACAGAATAATTATAATTGAAATGCATATGATTGAAATAAACTTCAACAATGAAACATACTTTGCGTACTATCTATAGTAATAGCGCACTGTTGGTTCAAGAAGTTCACTAGCAAAGACATCGACAAAACCAAATGTATTTATAGTATCAATATAAAAAAAAAATAAACATCACAATTGTTCAAAATGTCTTTACCATTCACTTTAATGAATCAAATTGATTTGTGGCCACCATTTCCAATTGCATCACCGGTATTTTCCTACACATTCAAAATAAAATTAAAAATTAAAAAGAAACAAATATATAGTATGCACTGGTTATATCTTACTAAGAACTAATGAGATTTTATTTCACTACTATAGCATAACAATGTCAAACACAACAAAGATATACAAGTGAAAGAGAAACAAAAATATGAATTAACATACATTTATCTATCTCCTTCTATAATCGCAACAATCAACAACCACCACCCAGTATAATCCCACAAGCGGAGTCTGGGAAGAGTACGATGTACGCAACATATCCTTATTGTGGAGGGACATAGAGACCGTTTTCGATAAACCCTCAGCTAAAAAAGGTGAAGGAAGCCACGAGGGAAACTTATAGTTTACAAGAAAATAAATCAGCAAATAACAAGTGAGATCAAAAGCTTTAGTCTCATCCGTAGTCTGCCAAGTGGCCCGTGGATTGTTGAAATAGCCTTGCGTCATATTGGGACCACACGCCCATGTTTCCCCTAATTGTTCAGGGGGAAGAGGCTTCAGTTTATCAACACTAACTATTAGAGTAGTTAGTGCTTTCACTCCGGAACTACAGACCCCGCTGATCCTGTGTCTGGGACATGCATATTGATTCTCCAATGAGACAATGTCAAAAGTTTCTGTCATATCATATCTCTGTGCAACAACACGTGAGGAAAGCCCTCAGCTAATTCCTCCATCAACTCCTTCCCCAAAAGTGTAGTACCAAACCCAATATACTTCAACGATGTTAAATTGTACTTCTTCACCACAGGATTCTTAGTCAATGCCAAAACAATCGGAGGCACAATCCATAAATATGTCTCCCTATACTATTCAAATTTTCAAAATCATTTCCAAATCAGCAAATAACAAGTGAGATCAAAAGCATTCTCCTTTTCCTGTAGTTCGTTTCCCTCTTCCCTGAGGTATGCTTACACATCTAAGCACAAGCATCTAAACAGAGAGAAAAGTAAGACTGCGAGCAGCATTAAGTTGCATAGAATTACAGGCATTTCGCAATAACCAAGTATTTGGATCAATTAGTAACCTCTGTACAATAAAAAGTAGTTTTCTAGAGTTTACCCCTACCATTATACTATTTGGTGAAATATAAATACCTTTTCAAGACTCGGGGCATGAGTTGAGCAAGAAGAATGTGGTAGATTATAGCCTTTCATAGCTCGTGCACTACTTGCATCAACTGGTGAAGGAATATTAGATCCAACACACCCTTGTATATCATGAAAATCCAGTCCAGAATTATTTTTCACCAATTAACTAAAAAAACATCGCATTTCTTCTCTCATTATTTCCTTCATTTCTTCCTTCATAGAAGTTATTTCGTTGGCATGTTGTTGTTTAAGTTTGGTGATTTCTTCATTTTTTTAGAGAGCTTGTCGTCACCGATCTATCATAGCATCTAACCCAACCAGGCTGCTTCTTTCCAAATACAGCCCTAAATGCATCGTCTGTTGTTTCTCCGGAACTTTGACGATTCTGAAGTTTAGACTGTCAAAAAAAATATTATAAAAAAGATTATTAACAACTTTATATCTCAAAAAACTAAAAAAGTAAATTTCAAATAAAAATATATCTTATAACTTAAAAATTTAGGCCTCATATTAATTTTGGCTTTAGGCCCTATAAGAATCACTTAAAAATTGAAATATAACAAATTAACAATAGGCAATGTAAAAAATTCAAAATTTTCACTTATAAATAACTGGTACTAGTTATTTAAATTTTGAGTGCATCACTACCAAAAGTTATTATCACTAACCATGCCAGATGACTATGTACTTGTGAAGTTTATGATATTAAAATTAACATTTGAACTAAAACACTACTTTACAAAATACACAGAAATAATAATCCCTTTTACTAGTCAAAGAGGAACTTGGTGGCTGCTCTATTCATGAACAATAAGCTAAAGGTCAATATTTTCCAAAACAAACTACAGATATGCGTATGAACTTCCTTCAGTTAAAGAAACACATTCAGTTAAAGAGAGAAAATACAATAACAAGACTTAACTTGCAGCATGACTTACTATTACAACTTGAGTATCCGTATGAACTTCCTTCTCTTTCTTTGTACGAGTTGTAATAAACATTTCAGACTTTGACGGTTTCTCGTTATTCTCTTTGGTTATGCGCTACAAATTACATCAAAGAAAATATAAGAAAAATCACTATGTTCCGACAAAGTACAAAAAGAAATGAAAGTCAGATTACAAAGTGTCGACTAAATATTACCAATGCCACACGCACTCTTGCAAAATTAATAGGTCCCATTCGATGTCTCCACTTTTGATTTTTCCTGTTTTCAGAATTTAATTGGCACATAGTCTAACAACAAAAGAAGCATATTAATTAATAAATCAAAAAGGGAAAAAAATATATACTGCAACAATAGGTAGAAAATGTAGAAATGCACGGTTTAATCTTACTTGGACATCTTTGTCATCCCAATACTCAATCAATTGACGGAATTGAAATTCAGGTATCTCATTGGGACGATTTTGTAGCATTTCGTCAATAGTAGTATTTTTATCAAAATATTTCTTCTTAATATTTCTCTTGTGTCGCTTCCAAGCATCACGAATATCAGTCATTACCCACTTCTCTAGTTCAGCTGGAATTAAGAACTTGGATTGTGCAAAACAACACACAAATAAACACACACACACACACACACACACACACACACACACATATATATATATATATATATATATATATATATATATATATATATATATATATATCTTTTCTTAGTATGAAAAATACAAAAAATAATATGATTGAAAAATTAATTATTCTTACATTGACATATTTCCACATTCGTTGCTTAATATCCTTTGACACAGCATGCCAACTAGTATGCCCCAAGGGGATAAATCTTGGGTTCCTTGCAATTGTTCCTAAAAAGTTGGTCAAATCAGACACTCTCTTGTGAGTTGGTCCAACTGCATGTCCTTTGTCAAATGTCACCTTCTCTCTTTCTTCAAAACTTCTTGCATGAATATTCTTATATGTTGTTTGCCCTCGAACTTTTTTCTTCTCTGATGTCCCTAGATTGATATAACAAGCAAGACATAAGAAAAATAAAATAAAAATATGTAAAATAATTATAAGGTTTAAGACATACCACATGCAGCACTATCGATGTTCATATCCTCATCTCCAGTAAAATTCATCGCCACCAACTTCATCTTGTGCAGCAATTCTATTTCACGCCCATCAATAATAGGAGAGGACATAAATCTCAGTTCATTTTCTGAGTGATTATCAGGATGTTTTTCACCACCAACTTGTATTTCATATTTTTTTAGAAATTGATTAACACTCGTTGACGGTAGGATTGAGTTTGTCTTTACCTTTTTGCAATTTTGTAGCTCCTGAATAACAAGTTGTTTCTCTCCTTCACCTTGTGTTCTTCTAATCATATGTAAAGTGTTAGGATCTACCTTTGCAGATGATTGGATCATGGATGTGGGCAGAGGTAATTTACTCATTCCTTGCTTTTAAATGGGATCCTCCAATTGAATTGACCTTTGTTTAATTTGTCCTTTACTTGCAATATTATGTGAAGTGTTCGGATTTTCCCTTGAAGACGATTGGATTGATTTGTACACTGGTAATCTATTCCTTCCAACTTTTGAACTGACACATCGGATTGAGTTAACCTCTATCTACTTTGTCCTTCTAATGTTGCAGGCATACAATTCTTCCTTTTAACTCCAAGTAATGCCTGCTCTTTAGCAGCTTTATTATTGCGATCACTTGCAAGCTTTTCTCTTTTAATCTGAATTTTTTTCGCTAGTTCAGCACTTGATCGGTATTGGAAATCGAAACCTATATTCTTCATTGGAATTTGAGCTTTGTTTGGATTCGATACTTTTCTCTTAAGAGCTGCCGCTTGATTCATCCTACGTACAAAAAAAATTAAATTACTTTAGCCTAACAATTAGTAAGAATATATAACAGTATGTGAGAACGTAAATATTTAAGAAATTAGACATATTTAAGAATATATAGAACTGCAACAATGCATCTCCATTCAAATTTATTCAATCCGGAGAGATGTCTCAAAAATGGAGTTTTCCAAAATGCTGTTGAAAATGTAAACTTAATTTTTGGGTTTTTGGATTGGGCCACAATATTTTAAAAGTCCAATTATTAAGAATATTCTAGAAATTATCATATGAATAATGTTATTAATAGAATACTCTAGAATATTGTAGTATAAGAAATATCTAGAGTATATGGAATATAATAGTATGTTCTAGAGTAATCTTTGTTATGACTACATTAAGAGAAAAGTGTAGAATACTCTAGAGACTTATTTGTAGCCATTAGATTAGAATTGAAGTGGCTTAATCCTAGCCATTGTTTGAGGTGGTGCCACTAGTATAAATAGGGGTGATGTCTTAAAGTTTTAAAATCAAGAAGTTGTAATACAAGTTAGCCTTTTCCCAAATATTCTAGCCTCTCCTTTCAAAATACCTCTCATTTCCAACAAAGTGGTATCAGAGCTACTTTGATCCTTCGGCATGGCTAATTTGCAATCGTTCCAAGTCCCTTTGCTCAACAAGAGCAACTTCGACAATTGGAGCATAAAAATGAAGGCGCTATTGGGAGCCCACGACGTGTGGGATATCGTCGAGAATGGTTACGAGGATCCGCAAGACGACACCGGACTATCCCAACAACAAAGGGATAAGTTACGGGATGCGAGAAAGAGGGACAAGAAAGCTCTCTATCTCATCTACCAAGCTTTGGGGGACGACGATTTTGAGAAAATCTCAAGCGCGAGCACCGCCAATGAAGCATGGGAGAAGCTTCAAAATTCTTGCAAAGGAGCCGAGCAAGTAAAGAAGGTACGTCTCCAAACTTTAAGAGGAGAATTTGAATCTTTGCATATGAAAGAGTCCGAGTCGGTTTTGGATTACTTTTCAAGAGTATTGACGGTTTCAAATCAAATGAAAAGAAATGGTGAAAAATTGGAGGATATAAGAATTATGGAGAAAATTTTGAGGTCACTCACTCCAAAATTTGAGCATATAGTGGTGACAATAGAGGAGACTGAGAATTTAGAAGAAATGACTATCGATCTCCTATCGGGGTCGTTGCAAGCATATGAGGAAAAACAAAAGAAAAAACAAGAAATCGTAGAACAACTTTTAAAGTTACAAGTAAAGGAGAAAGAGGAAATCTCTAGCTCAAGTCGAGAACAACAAGGGAGAGATCGTGGCCGAGGTCGAGGTCGAGGACGTGGTCGTGGACGTGGATACGGACAAGGTGGCTTCACCAACTACGAAACGAAGGAGTTCTCAAGGAATGGTCGAGGAGGGAGCAATTCACGGTCGAGGTATGACAAATCTTCAATAAAGTGTTATAATTGTCACAGATTTGGGCACTATGCTTCCGAGTGCAGAGATGCAAAATCAAAAGTTGACGAGAAGGCTAATTATGCCGAGAACACAAGCGAAGCAAATGGTAGTGTTCTCCTGGCATATAAAGGAGAAGCTGGAAACCAAGATGACGTGTGGTACCTCGACACCGGTGCAAGCAACCACATGTGTGGGAAAAGAATCTCGTCGCAAAAGGATATAGTCAAAGAGCTGGCATCGACTATGACGAGGTATTTGCTCCAGTCGCTCGCTTAGAAACTATTAGATTAATAATCTCTCTTGCAGCCCAAAATAAATGGAAGATATATCAAATGGATGTCAAGTCAGCCTTCTTGAACGGAGTACTAGACAAAGAAGTCTACATCAAGCAGCCTGATGGCTATATGGTGAAGGGGCAAGAAGACAAAGTTTTAAAGCTAAAAAAGGCCCTATATGGATTAAAGCAAGCACCAAGGGCATGGAATAGTCAGATTGATAAATACTTGGAGGAAAATGGCTTTACTAAATGCCCACATGAACATGCCCTCTATGTTAAAATTAAGGGTGAAGATATTTTAATTGTATGTTTGTATGTAGACGATCTTATCTTCACAGGAAACAATCCAAGTATGTTCGAGGAATTCAAGAAGGCCATGACTAGAGAATTTGAGATGACTGACATTGGGCTCATGGCGTACTATCTCGGTGTGGAAGTCAAGCAGCAAGAAGATGGAATTTTTGTCACACAAGAAGGATATGCAAAGGAGATCCTCAAGAAGTTTAAGATGGAGGACTGCAAAGACGTNTAAGAAGTTTAAGATGGAGGACTTCAAAGACGTCAACACACCAATGGAGTGCGGGATCAAGTTATCTAAGAATGTCGGAGGAAAAAAAAGTAGACCCAACATTATTCAAGAGTTTAGTTGGAAGCCTGCGGTACTTAACGTGCACAAGACCGGATATTCTTTATGCTACAGGGCTCGTGAGTCGCTATATAGAAAATCCTACTACGGTCCACTTCAAAGCAGCAAAAAGAATACTCATTTATCTCAAAGGTACGATTAACTTTGGACTATTCTATACCAGTACTAATGATTATAAGCTTGTCGGGTACAGTGATAGCGATTGGAGTGGTGATGTCGATGACCGTAAGAGCACAAGTGGCTTTGTATTCTACATGGGAGATACTGCCTTTACATGGATGTCAAAGAAGCAACCCATCGTCACCCTCTCAACATGTGAAGCGGAATATGCAGCAGCCACTTCCTGTGTATGTCATGCAATATGGCTGAAAAACTTATTGAAAGAGTTAAGTTTTCCACAAGACGAGCCGACCAAGATTTATGTGGATAACAAGTCAGCGATAGCTCTGGCCAAGAACCCGGTATTCCATGATCGCAGTAAACACATCGACACGCGCTATCATTATATCCGGGAGTGCATCATGAAGGAAAGTGTGCAATTGGAATATGTGAAGACACGTGATCAAGCGGCTGACATCTTCACCAAGCCTCTCAAGCAAGAAGACTTTGCAAGACTAAGGAGCTTAATCGGAGTTACAAGAAATCAAGTTTAAGGGGGGATGTTGAAAATGTAAACTTGATTTTTGGGTTTTTGGATTGGGTCACAATATTTTAAAAGTCCAATTATTAAGAATATTCTAGAAATTATCATACGAATAATGTTATTAATAGAATACTCTAGAATATTGTAGTATAAGAAATATCTAGAGTATATGGAATATAATAGTATGTTCTAGAGTAATCTTTGTTATGACTACATNTTTGAGGTGGTGCCACTAGTATAAATAAGGGTGATGTCTTCAAGTTTTAAAATCAAGAAGTTGTTATACAAGTTAGCCTTTTCCCAAATATTCTAGCCTCTCCTTTCAAAATACCTCTCATTTCCAACAAATGCATCTCCATTCAAATTCACTGCTTTTCAGGTATATGTAATAAATTAAGTTTACGATCATAGCAAAGATGGCTCAAAGATGGAGGACCCTCACTGAAAGTCTTTGAGCTGTTTTCACTAGATTGAAACTGATGGGCTGAAGCTGGAAATTGCAGCTGAACAGTCCAGTAAATTGCAGTTGAACCAGCAGAAATTAAGCTCAAACACTATAGTCAATTCCTCAGTCAACTTAACAAAAATCCTCCTCAAACTTTCAGCAGCAGAACGGTGGTTTCACCTAAGCAGCTGAAACAGTGCCGAATTTAGCTTTTGAACTGGCAGAAACATTTCTCAAACTGTAATTTGCTGTTAAACAATGTAGAATTCTGCTCAAACTTAGGAGAAATTGCAGCTTCATAATAGTGTTGGAATGCTGTCAAATACTGCTCAATTTCAGCAGATAACTGGAGCAAACTCTGCAAAGAACTGTTGTAAAGTACAACTGCAACTGAAGGGAACTTGTAGCTCAAAACTGGTTCCAATTTCTGTCAAACCAAGCTCAAGACAGTGCAAAAATTACATGCAAAATACTGCTCAAAGATGCAGAAAATGTAGTTGAAACTATGGAGAAACAGTGCAGAAAAACAGCAGTCCAATTTTGAATAAGGTGTTGCAGATTTACAACTTAACTGGAGCTCAATAGTGCAGAAATGCTTCCTCAAACTGTGCAGATTTTGCTGAATTTCATAACTGGACAGTAACTGTTCGAACTGGACAGACTTTCTAAATCAAACAGTATAGAAATCACACTCAAAACTCAACTGCAGGGAATCACCAACAACACTCATATATGAATACAGAACACTTCATGGGTATGTTAAGAACTTTGACACCCATCGAATCAAGCTGCATAAATTGTTGCAAAATAAATCCTCAACACACCAAAAGTCCAAATAAAATCAATGAGCAATATGTTCCTAACAACATACTTAGTGATTTGGTTCACTAAAATGGAACCATGATACCTGTTCAATATCTCTTGATTCCTTAAAATTTTTTAGTCCAATATCTTCTTTAGTTGCGTGTGCACCACCTGATAATAATAAAAAACAAATATGTATATACTTTAAAACTTTCTCCAATACTCCAGGTAATAGGACAATACAAATTCCGAAGCATAATTTCTACTTACTCACGTTCACTTCTCTATTCAATACTAGAGGAAATTCTCTATCTACACATGATATAATATGGTTCCTCAGAAGGGACACACTGAATAACCAATAAAGTAATTTCTAGTGATACCAAAAGGGACACATTGAAAATACATGAGTAGAACATATATGTGCACATCAAAGAAATCGATCAACAAGAAAATATTCAATATTGAACTTGACGAAATAGACAATATCAATTTAAATTTAAAGCAACATTCTTTAATGTGTCTCTAGCTATTAATCAAAAAATGGCTAAGCTATTTCTATTTGAATTAGAAAAAAAACTCATGATGTGTCTTCAAAATAAAACTCTTTATCCGATTCAATTTCAAGTTTTTATGCTAGAAATCCTTCTGGAGGTACATCAAGAATGGTTGCTGGAACATCACTCCTTACTAAGGCAACTTCACCATTATCCTCCGGTATAGATGGGCCAGCCAAATATTCAGATAGCTCATTTTCATAACAGTGTGGGGCATTAGATTCAAGTTAATCACTTATGCTAAACAAGTCTCTCGGGACAGTCTTCATGACATAATATTTATCTTGATTATATGGATATTGCACATAGAATCAGTGGTGTACGTGAGATGCTAGGACAAAAGGCTCGTTCTGATAACATTTTTTGTTGAAGTAGACATAAGTAAGGCCATAAATATCTTCTTCAACCTCATACCAGTCGCACTTAAATAAGACAACCCTAAAATGGCCATAATAGTCTAACTCAACTATATCAACTATTCTAAGTCAAATTTGCGTCAACCATATTTTTATCTTTTGAGCTTGCAAAACTTGTAGTTAGGGCGACTAATGTAACACCACTATTTTGTGTTTTACGTCTTGCATCATGCTGCCTTGTATGGAATCTATATCCATTAACGAGATACCCAGAATATATTTTAGCAATTGAATTTGGTCCGAAGGACAATTGCTTTATAAGATCGGGCACATCATCTTTCAAAGAACGAGTTTTAAACCATTGAGAGAAGTTTTGACTATGATTCTTGGCCTTGCTCCATTTAGATCCTCGTCTCTGATTACTAACCTCAACCTCATATTCTCTACACAACAAGTATTTTTATTTGTTAGTAAAATGATAAATAAAGTAATTTAATAAAAATCTACATAAATAAAGGCTATAAGTGATTAAATTACCTTTTATATTATTTAACTTCATCACAATTTTTCAATAAGTATATATGTGCCTGATTTAGTGACATGTCAAAACCAATTGGATTACTCTTTTTCGCTCCTAAAGGACAACATGTATTAGGGAAAAAACTAGCAGCTTGTGCATTAATTGAATTGTAACGACCCGACCGGTCGCCTTATGTTCTAGAACCTATGTCCCTAAATGACACTTTCTGTATTTACTTTTACTGATTTATAGCTTGCGGGGACGAGTTGTTTGAGGTTTGGAGGAGTTTGGGGTGGTATAGGAACACTTAGTTCCTTAAGGTTGGCCTTAAAGGCCAAGTTTGACTTCAGTCAACATTTTTAGTAAACGATCTCGGAATCGAGATTTGAATGCTTGGTTTGTATGATGATTTCGGACTTGGGCGTATGTTCGGAATGAGTTTCGGATGACCAGGGAGCGTTTCGGCACCAAATAGTTGAATAGATTCCTTAAGTTCAAAAATTTGAGGTTTGGAATGTGTTTTTGTGTTATCGAGGTCTGAACGGAATTCAAGACCGGGAATAGTTCTGTCATGTCATTTATGACTTTCTCGCAAAATTTGGTGTCATTCCGAGTAGTATAGGTATGTTCCGGCATGTTGAAAGTGAATTCAAGAACTTGCAGTTCAATGTTTGATTCAATTTAGATTTGGGGTATGATTCTTAGATTTAGCATTGTTTCGGACGTTCGAAGCCTCGAGCGAGTCTATACTATGATTTAGAACTTGTTGGTATATTTGGACGGGGCCTCGGGTGGGCCCGGATGCCATTCGGACATCACGCGAGGAAAACCAAGCTCAAAAAGAGTTGCTGGTGCATCAGGTCTGGTGCGACCGCACCTGCGAGAGACTAGCCGCAGGTGCGAGACTACAGGCGCGGTCAAAGCCTCGCAGGTGAGCCTTAGGGGGGCTGCCCAATTTTCGCAGGTGCGGGCCTTTTCCCGTAGAAGCGGAGCCGCAGGTAAGGGCTCCGTTCCGCAGGTGCAACCCCTGGCCTTCTTCTCTTCTTTCGTAGGTGCGAGCAATCGCTCGCAGATGCGAGACCGCAGGTGCGGTCCTCGAGTCGCAGGTGCGAAAGTCCTGGAGGCAGTGCGGTTGTTTTAAGTGCGGGACTGAGGCATTTTTGGCCATTTTCTTTCATCTTTGGACGATTTGGAGAGCTTTGAAAGGGGAGATTCGACCTAGCATCGTGAGGTAAGTTAATTCCTACTTAAAAGTGAGATTTATACTTGAGTTTTGAATAGATTAGGACACAAAAATTGTGGAAATCATGGGTTTAGAGTAAAACTTAGGGTTTTGAGAAAAATAAGATTTAAACAAGAAATTTGTTATGGAATCATGCAAAAACTATATATTATTGATCCTTAGGTTATGGGTAACAATTTCACTTGAAAATTTCCGAAATCCGAGCATGTGTGCCCGGGGGTACGTTTTAGGATTTTGCAAACTAGGTTGAGATAATTATTTAAATAGGAGAATTTTGGACTCTTGAGCATAGATTGCTTTATTTATATAATGTTTGGCTAGTTTTGGGTTCTTGGGCGACGAATTTGGAGATTTGGGCGCATTCTTGACCCGGGAAGTAAGCTTGAAACGAAGTAAGTCTCCTTTAGAAACCTTGTAAGAGGGAATTGTCCCCATAGGTGAAGTAAATAACTATGTGTCATTATTTTTGGGGACTACGTACGTACGAGGTGACGAGACTCCATGCGTAGTGACTATTCTTGTTATGTCCAGGTAGTTAGGTTTGTACCATGCCTTGTGAACTCCGTTAATTGAAGTATATGCCTTGTGATCTCCTTGTATGCAAGTTTGTTTTCAACAAATCCTAGAACTTGAAGATTTTAAATGAATTGTTATTTTGGAAAAGGATTTAAAGAAAAATATTGTGTTTATGTGTGACCGCTTCGCAAATTTATATTCCGCGAGCGGAGTGATTCTTTCCACTAGTCTCATGGGAGCAGGCTGTACGCCATTGCAGGTTAATAGATGCATCTATTGTTTGCGCCGTTCAACCCTTCGGCAGTGCACATTTATTATTATGTTGGCTCAGACCGTACTCCTCGACATATTATGCGCATGCTACCTACTTGATATAATTCATAACTTTTAAACTGTTAGATGTCTTGGAAGACAAATTTGTAATTGTATGTTGGAGTTTTCGCCACGTAAATAGGTTATGTGAGTATGCTCGACATTCATTGTTTTACTATTCATGTGTACTTGTATTTATATTGAATTTTACATCTAAATATACTAATTGGACCTAGTGAGTGTCAAGTCGACCTCTCGTCACTACATCTTCGAGATTATACTAGATACTTACTGGGTACATATTGTTCATGTACTCATGCTACGCTTCTGTACTTGATTGTACAGGTTCTGAGGCAGGTGCATCTGGTTACCAGTCCGGAGCTCGTCCCTAATTTCACGTGGTTCGAGGCTTCACGGTGAGCTGCTTCTCTTGATGCCGTTCAACAGCACTCTGGAGTCTCTCTTTTGTTATTCTGTCTATCTCTTCTTAGACAGTGGGATAGTTCTTTTATCCTTTTGATTCCGCTCTACTAGATGCTTGTAGTCTTGTGATACTAGTTCCTGGCACACACATTGGTAGACTATTCTTTTGGTGGTGTAATTAATTAAAGTTCGCTTTTGGTTTTCAGAATTTAAATGCCCTGCTATGTGTTATATTCCATGCATAGTGGCTAAATTATTTTTGAGATAAGAAGAGAATTTAATAGAAAACAAACTAGATTCACTAGATAATTAGTGTTGGCTTGCCTGACAACGGTGTTGGTCGCCATCGTGACCTGGATTAGGATTTGGGTCGTGACAACATGGTATCAGAGCTCTAGGTTCACATAGTGGGCAAACCCAATAGAGTCTTGCGGATCGGTACAGAGACGTCTGTATTTATCTTCGGGAGGATATATCGTGTTAGGAAATCTCTCTTTATTCATCTCCTATCGTGAAGTTGATGGTATGCTAAATCTCACTCTTCTATTTTCTCGCAGATGGTGAGGACGCGCCCAGTTGACATTCCGGACCCGGGAGGGGCCGCTTCTCCCGTCGCTAGAGGTCGTGGTAGAGGTCGGGGGAGGGCACCGGCACAAGGTAGGGGAAGAGGGCATCCCAGAGTTGCCCCAGTTGCACCACCAGTGGATCCAGCGGAGGATCCTATCACTGAGGAGCAGGGCGAGGCGCCCGCAACAGATCCTGTCCTGTTGGACTTCATGACGGCGCCGGGATTTCAGGAGGTCATGGGCCGTATGATGCGGTTCATGGATACTATAACTCAGGCTGGTTTATTTACAGCGGACCCGGCCACATCTCAGGTAGGAGAGGGAGCGCAGACCCCTACTGCCCAGGCCGCAGGACATGCAACTGCAGTTTATCAGACCCCAGGTACACTGCCCGCGGGTGGGGTTCAGCCAGTAGCAGCAGCAACACCTGAGCCCAGAGCAGTTGCGAACGGTGATCCGCAGAAGCTACTAGACAGATGGACCAGACTACACCCTCCTGTCTTCGGAGGCGAGCGTCATGAGGATGCTCAGGATTTTATGGACAGGTGCAGGGACAGACTGCACAATATGAGGATACTGGAGTCCCATGGAGTTGACTTCACTACTTTCCACCTAGAGGGCAGGGTCCGTAAATGGTGGCAGTCTTATGTTCTTGGCACACTGGCAGATTCTCCTCCTATCATTGGGAGCATTTCACTCAGCTATTCCTGGAATGGTATATTCCATCCTCGGAGAGGGAAGAGCTGCGGTATCAGTTTGAGCAGCTAGAGCAAGGTCAGATGTCAGTGACCGAATACGAGGCTAGGTTTTCTGATCTGTCTCGTCATGCACTTATGATACTTCCTACTGACGCAGAGAGAGTGCGGAGATTTGTAGCTGGGTTGCACTCAGGTATTAGGGCCAACATGGCCCGAGAGGTGGAGATGGGGACTCCTTATCAGCTTGTAGTAGAGATTGCTCGCAGGATTGAGGGCTATTGATTGAGGAGCAGAGAGCAGGGACAACAGGATAAGAGAGCTCAGTTTTCTGGGGATTTCAGAGATGATCCAGCTAGGGGTAGAGGTCAGTTTGGTAGGGGCCAACCTAGTAGGCCTTCATATTCAACACCCCCACCACCTCCTCGAGGTGCTCCGGTGAGGCCTTACTTCAGTGCGATGCCGGAGAGTACTTATCACCCACCAGCCATTCAGGGTTCCTCCGGCGGGTACTCTGGTCATCAGGGATCTTCCATCTCTTATTTCAGTGCTATGACAGAGAGTTCATACCGCCCTCCAGCTATTC
The DNA here is from genome assembly GCA_005239525.1 of Nicotiana knightiana. Lineage (NCBI taxonomy): Eukaryota > Viridiplantae > Streptophyta > Magnoliopsida > Solanales > Solanaceae > Nicotiana > Nicotiana knightiana. The sequence goes on from ML422407.1 coordinate 40,927, forward strand.
AGGGTTCTTCTTCAGGGAAACAGGCTATGGTGCCGAGAGGTTGTTATGAATGTGGGGATCCAGGTCACATGAAGAGGTTTTGTCCCAGGCTTCAGGGCAAGGTAGTGCAGCAGAGTCACCAGCCTATGGTTTCAGCACCGGTGGTCCGGCCACCTAGAGGTGGAGGATAGGCTGGTAGGGGTCGTCCTAGAGGTGGAGGCCAGGCAGGGGGACCCAGTCAGCTCCTGTCCATTCGGGTGGAGGTCAGTCATCTGGCGCTCCATCCAGATTCTATGCTTTCCTGGCCAGACCAGATGCAGTGGCCTCAGATGTCGTGATCATATATATTATTTCGGTATGTGGTAGGGATGCATCAGTATTATTTTATCCATGATTCACTTATTCATATGTATTAGTCCTATTTTCTCATTTCCTGGATATTCCTCCCGAGTCCTTGGGTACTCCTGTTTATGTGTCCATTCCTGTGGGTGATTCTGTGGTTGTGGACCGAATTTATCGGTCCTGTGTGGTTACATTATATGGGTTCGAGACCAGAGCGGACCTCCTATTACTTGATATGACTGATTTTGAGGTCATCCTGGACATGGATTGGTTATCCCCTTATCACGCTGTCCTAGATTGCCATGCCAAGACGGTTACTCTAGCCATGCCTGAGTTTCCAAGGTTGGAGTGGAGGGGTTCCTCAGTTAGTGTAGCTAGTCGGGTTGTTTCTTTCCTGAAGGCTCAACGTATGGTCGAGAAGGGTTGTTTGGCTTATCTTGCTTATGTGCGGGACACCACCGCCGAGTCTCCGACGATTGATTCAGTACCAGTAGTTTGAGAGTTTGCTGATTTATTTCCTTCAGACCTTTCAAGCATGCCGCCGGATCGTGACATTGATTTTTGCATTGACTTGGCTCCAAGACCCAACCTATATCTATTCCCCAATATCGTATGGCTCTGAAGGAATTAAAGGAATTGAAAGAACAACTTGAGGAGTTGTTAGCTAAGGGGTTTATCAGACCGAGTGTATTGCCTTGGGGTGCTCCGGTGTTATTTGTGAAGAAGAAGGATGGGAATATGCGGATGTGTATTGACTACCGCCAGTTGAACAAATTCACCATCAAGAACAAGTACCCATTGCGGCGTATCAATGATTTGTTTGACCAGTTGCAGGGTGCTCGGGTGTTTTCTATGATTGATTTGAGATCAGGGTACCATCAGCTGAAGATTCGGGACTCGGATGTTCTGAAGACTTCTTTCCGTACGAGATATGGTCATTATGAGTTCCTAGTGATGTTCTTTGGCTTGACTAATGCCCCTGCAACATTTATGGATTTGATGAATAGGGTGTTCAGGCCTTATATTGATTATTTTGTCATTGTCTTTATTGATGACATTCTGATCTACTCACGTAGCCCGGGGGAGCACAAGCAACAATTGAGAGTTGTGCTCCAGACCTTGCGGGAACAAAAGTTGTACGCTAAGTTCTCCAAGTGTGAGTTCTGGTTAGATTCGGTGGCATTCTTGGGACATGTTGTATCCGGGGAGTTTATCAAGGTGGATCCTAAGAAGATTGAGGCAGTTCAGAGTTGGCCACGCCCTACCTTAGCGACATATATCAAGAGCTTCTTGGGACTGGCAGGTTATTATTGCCGGTTTGTGGAGGGTTTTTCGTCTATTGCCGCCCCTCTGACTAGATTGACCCAAAAGGATGCCCCATTCTGATGGTTCTACGAGTGTGAGGCGATCTTGTAGAAGCTCAAGACAGCCTTGACCACAACACCAGTTCTACTGTTGCCTTCTTGTTAGGGGATGTATACAGTTTATTGCGATGCTTCACGCGTTGGTTTGGGATGTGTATTGATGCAAGAGGGACTAGTTATTGCATATGCTTCACGTCAGCTGAAGGTCCATGAAAAGAATTACCATGTGCACAATTTGGAGCTGGCGGCGATTGTTCATGCTCTTAAGATTTGGAGGCACTACTTGTATGGGGTGCCTTGTGAGGTTTATACAGACCACCGCAGTTTGCAGCACTTGTTCAAGCAGAGGAATCTTAATTTGAGACAGTGTAGATGGATTGAGTTATTAAAGGATTATGACATTACTATTCTTTATCATCCGGGCAAGGCGAATTTGGTTGCAGATTCATTAAGCAGGAAGGCAGAGAGTATGGGTATCTTGGCTTTCATTTTAGTAGAGGAGAGACCTCTAGCTTTGGTTATTCAGTCCTTGGCTAATCTCCTGGTGAGGTTGGACCTTTCAGAGCCCAGCCGTGTTCTTGCACGTGTTGTTGCTCAGTCTTTATTATTGGAGGAGATCAAGGCTCGATAGTTTGATGATCCGCACTTGACAGTTCTCCGGGAGACAGTGTTACAGGGTTGTGCCAAGGAGGTTTCTATTGGCGAGGACGGTGTTCTGAGACTTCAGGGTCGCATATGTGTCCCTAATGTTGACGGCCTGAGGGAGAGGATTCTAGAGGAGGCACATAGTTCCAAGTATTCTATTCACCCTGGTGCTACGAAGATGTATCGTGACCTGAGGCAGAATTTCTAGTGGAGGCGGATGAAGAAGGACATAGTGGAGTATGTGGCTAGATGTCTAAATTGCCAGCAGGTTAAGTATGAGCACTATAGGCCAGGAGGCCTACTCCAGCATATGCCTATACCTGAGTGGGAATGGGAGCGCATCACTATGGACTTCGTAGTTGGGTTGCGTTGGACCTTGCGGAAGGTTGATGCGGTTTGGGTTATTGTAGATAGGTTGACCAAGTCGGCACATTTCATTCCAGTAATTACTACCTATACTTTAGAGAGGTTGGCCCAGGTCTACATTTGGGAGATAGTTCGGTTGCACGGTGTGCCTGTGTCCATTATATCAGATCAAGATCCTCAGTTCACCTCTCACTTCTGGAGAGCAGTACAGAATGAGTTAGGCACCCGGGTAGAGCTTAGCACAAAATTCCACCCTCAGACCGACGGGCAGTCAGAGCGGAAAGTTCAGATATTGGAGGACATGCTCAGAGCATGTGTGATTGACTTTGGAGGGCAGTGGGACCAGTTCTTTCCTTTGGCCAAGTTTGCTTATAATAACAGTTATTAGTCCAGCATTGAAAGGCTCCATTTGAGGCCTTGTATCGTCGGCGAAATCGTTCTCCCATCGGGTGGTTTGAGCCTGGCGAGGCTAGGTTATATGGCACCGATCTGGTGAAGGATGCTTTGGAGAAAGTAAAGTTGAGTCAGGAGAGGCTTTGCACAACACAGTCCAAACAGAAGAATTACGCGGATCAGAGGGCGCGTGATGTATCATTTATGGTCGGCGAGAAGGTCCTGTTGAAAGTCTCGCCGATGAAGGGTATTATGAGGTTTGGGAAGAAGGGCAAGCTGAGCCCAAGGTTTATAGGTCCATCTGAGGTGTTGAGGCGAGTTGGGGAGGTTGCTTATGAGCTCGCTTTACCTCCCAATTTATCAGCAATTCATTCGGTCTTTCATGTGTCCATGCTATGAAGGTACCACGCCGACTTCTCTCACGTGATATACTTCAACACCATTCAACTAGACGAGGGATTGGGTTATGAGGAGGGGCCAGTTGCTATCATTGACAGGCAGGATCGCCAGTTGAGGTCCAAGAGGGTTTCCGCCATAAAGGTCTAGTGGAGGGGCGAGGAGGTGACTTGGGAGTCCAGGGAGGACATGCGGAGCAGATATCCATGCTTATTCAGCACTCCAGGTATGATTCTAGACCCGTTCGAGGACGAACATTTGTTTAAGAGGTAGAGAAAGTAATGACCTGACCGGTCGTCTTGTGTTCTAGAACCCCGTGGCCCTAAATGAGACTTTCCGTATTTGCTTTTACTGATTTATAGCTTGCAGGGACGGGTAGTTCGAGGTTCTGAGGAGTTTGGGGGTGGTATAGGAACACTTAGTTCCTTAAGGTTGGCCTTAAAGGCAAAGTTTGAATTCTGTTAATATTTTTAATAAACGACCTCGGAATCGAGATTTGAACGCTCCAGTAGGTTTGTATGATGATTTCGGACTTGGACGTATGTTTGGAATGGGTTTCGGATGACCCGGGAGCGTTTCAACGCCAAATAGTGGAATATGATTCCTTAAGCTCAAAAAAATTGAGGTTTGGAATGTGTTTTTGTGTTATCGAGGTCCGAACAGAATTTCGAGACCGAGAATAGTTCGGAATGTCATTTATGAGTTGCTCGCAAAATTTGGTGTCATTCCGAGTAGTATAGGTATAATCCAGCAGGTTGAAAGTGAATTTAAGAACTTGTAGTTCAAAGTTTGATTCAATTTAATTTTGGGGTATGATTCTTAGATTTAGTGTTGTTTCGGACGTTCCGAAGGCACGAGCGAGTCCGTATTATGATTTAGAACTGTTTGGTATATTTGGACGGGGCCTCGGGTGGGCCCGAATTCCATTCGGACATCGTGCGAGGCAAACCAAGCTCAAAAAGAGCTGCTGGTGAATCAGGTCTGGTGCGACCGCACCTTTGAGGGACCAGCCGCAGGTGCGAGACCGCAGGCGCGGTCAAAGCCTCGCAGGTTCGTCCTTAGGGGGCTGGCCAATTTTCGAAGGTGCGGGGTCCGTTCCGCAGGTGCAACCCCTGGCCTTCTTCTCCTCTTCCGCAGGTGCGAGCACTCGTTCGCAGATGCGAGACCACATGTGCGGTCCTCGAGCCGCAGGTGAGAAAGTCCTGGAGGCAGTGAGGTGTTTTTAAGTGCGGGACTTAGGAATTTTTGTCCATTTTCTTTCATATTTGGATAATTTGGGGAGCTTTCAAAGGGGAGATTCGACTTAGCATTGTGAAGTAAGTTAATTCCTACTTAAAAGTGAGATTTATACTTGAGTTTTGAGTAGATTAACATACAAAAATTGTGGAAATCATAGGTTTAGAGTAAAACTTAGGGTTTTGAGAAAAATAAGATTTAAATAAGAAATTTGTTATGGAATCATGCAAAAACTATATATTATCGATCCTTAGGTTATGGGTAACAATTTCTCTTAAAAATTTCCAAAATCCGAGCATGTGGGCCTGGGGGGTACATTTTAGGATTTTGCAAACTAGGTTGAGATTATTATTTAAATAGGAGAATTTTGGACGCTTGAGCATAGATTGATTTATTTATATAATGTTTGGCTAGTTTCGGGTTCTTGGGCGACGAATTTGGAGATTTGGGCGCTCTCTTGACCCCGGAAGTAAGCTTGAAATGAAGTAAGTCTCCTTTCTAACCTATAAGAGGGAATTGTCCTCATAGGTGAAGTAATTAACTATGTGTCATTATTTGTGGGGACTATGTACGTACGAGGTAACGAGAGTCCGCGCGTGGTGACTATTCTTGTTATGTACGGGTAGTTAGGTTTATACCATGTCTTGTGAACTTCGTTAATTGAACTATATGCCTTGTGATCTCCTTGTATGCAAGCTTGTTTTCAAGAAATCCTAGAACTTGATACTTTTAAACGAATTGTTATTTTTGGAAAAGGATTTAAAGAAAAATGTTGTGTTTATGTGTGACCTCTTCACAAATTTATATTCCGCGAGCGGAATGATTCTTTCCAATACTCTCATGGGAGCGGGCCGTACGCCACGACAGGTTAATAGATGCATCTATAGTTCGTGTCGTTCGACCCTTCAGTAGTGCACATTTATTATTATGTTGGCTCAGACCGCACTCCTCGATACATTATGCGCATGCTACCTGCTTGATATAATTCATAACTTTTAAACTGTTAGATGTATTGGAAGACAATTTTGTAATTGTATGTTGGAGTTTCGCCACGTAAATAAGTTATGTGAGTATGATCGGCATTCATTGTTTTACTATTCATGTGTACTTGTATTTATGTTGAATTTAACATCTAAATATACTGATTGGACCTAGTGAGTGTCAAGTCGACCTCTCGTCACTACTTCTTCGAGATAAGACAGGATACTTACTGGGTACATATTATTTATGTACTCATGCTACGCTTCTATACTTAATTGTACAGGTTCTGAGGCAGGTGCATCTGGTTACCAGTCCGGAGTTTGTCCCTGATTTCATGTGGTTCGAGGCTTCACGGTGAGCTGCTTCTCTTGATGCCGTTCAGCAGCACTCTGAAGTCTCTCTTTTGCTATTCTGTCTATCTCTTCTTAGATAGTGGAATAGTTCTTTTATCCTTTTGATTCTACTCTACTAGATATTGTAGTCTTGTGATACTAGTTCCTGGCACACACATTGGTAGACTATTCTTTTGGTGGTGCAATTAATTAAAGTTGGCTTTTGGTTTTCGAAACTTAAATTCCCTGCTATGTTTTATATTCCATGCGTAGTGGCTAAATTATTTTTGAGATAATAAGAGAATTTAATAGAAAACAGACTAGATTCACTGGATAATTAGTGTCAGCTTGCCTGACAACGATGTTGGGCTCCATCGCGACCTGGATTAGGATTTGGGTCGTGACATGAATCATATTCATCATTGTTTTGGGGTCTTCGATTAAATCGAGTCTTTACACCTCCATGTAAGTATCTAGAGCATAAAGTCAAACACTCTTCAGCCAATTATGCCTTAGCAATAGATCCTTCTGGATAATTTCTGTTGCAAACATATGATTTTAATGTACACATATACCTATCAGGAGGATACATCCATCGATTTTGAACTGGACCTCCCAACCTTACCTCATTCGCCAAATGAATAGGCAAATGAACATTATATCAAAATAGTTGGAGGAAAAATTCTTTCCAATTGATTCGTTGTTTCTCTAATGTGTACTTCCAAGAAATCTAGCTCTTCCATTGTGATAACTTTTTGACATAAACAGCGAAAGAAAGAACTTAGACGAATCAAAGGGATAGCAACATGATCAGGAAGTATGCTTTTAACTGGTATTGGAAACAAGTAATGTAACATGAAATGGGCATCATGGGTTTTATAACCGGATAATTTTCTTTCATCTAGCTGCACACACCGTGATATGTTGGAACCACTACCATCAGGTAGCTTTGCAGTGTTTAAAACACCACATAAAACTGATTTTCCACCATTGGTCATTGAGAAGCATGCTTTTGCAAACCTTGTTCTTTAGCCATCCTTCGCATCCTTTGGTTGAAGGTTCTTCCTAATGCCAATCTCTTTCAGATCATAACGAGCATTTGCATGATCCTTTGTCTTGCCAGGAATTTTCAAAAGAGTTCCTATTACATTATCCACTATATTTTTCTCTATATGCATTACGTCAAGGTTATGACGTAACGAGTTGTGCTTCCAATAAGGTAATTCGAAAAAAATTGACCTTTTTTTCCAAGGGACATCATTTACTCTCTTTTCGATTCTTCTGAAACACATTGTTAAAATTCTTTAAGCTATTAAACACATCAGTTCCCTTTAACAAAGGCGGAGGAGGCCTAAATTCTGTTTTTCCATTGAAAGACCTTTTATTAGATCTCCACGGATGATCCATAGGCAGAAAAACACGATGATCCATATAACACATTTTTCGACTATGTTTAAGATAACAAGAATTAGTGCCATAATTACAACAAGGGCAAGCCAACTTTCCCTTTGTACTCCAATCGGATAACATAGCATATGCAGGAAAGTCACCGATTGTCCATAAAGAGCTGCTCGCATTTGAAAGGTTTGATCTCTTGAAGAATCATATGTTTCTACCCCATACTCCCACAACACATTTAACTCTTCTATTAATGGTTGTAAATAAATGTCAATGCCATTTCCAGGTGATCGTGGCCCAGGTATAAGCAAAGAAAGCATACAGTATTCTGGCTTCATGCACATCCAAGGAGGCAAATTATACACCATTAAAATAAATGGCCATGTGCTATGAGATGTGCTCATGCTCCGAAATGGATTGAACCCATCACTTGCTAAGCCAAGTCTCAAATTGCGAGAATCCTTTGCAAATTCTGAATGCAAGCTATCAAAGTCTTTCCATGCTTTCCCATCAGCAGGATGTCTTAACTATCCATCTTTAGAGCGCTCCTCGTCATGCCACCATAATGTATCTGCTCTCTTTGAACACATAAATAGCCTTTTGAGTCTAGGAATTAATGGAAAGTGTCTCAAAATTTTCGCTGGAATGCGATAACCTTTTTTAGAAGCTCAAGGTCGCTATCTGCTTCATCGCTATCTAATTCAGGATATTTAATATATCGAGAAGCTCCACAGACATGACAATATTCATCATCCTTATGGTCATTCCTAAATAACATGCAATCATTGGGACATGCATCAATTTTTTCATAATCAATACCGAGATCCTTTATCATAGATTTGGCTTTATTGTAGGATATAGGAATGTTCAACTCAGGCATCGCCTCTTTTAATAGCTCCAAAAGAGAAGTGAAAGACGCATTGCTCCATCCATGTAGACACTTTACCAAATACAGACGGATTGTGAAAGATAATCTAGAGAATCCTTTGCAACTAGGATATAGTTCTTGGCTTGCCTCGTCAACTAAGTTATAGAATTTATTGGCATATTCATTTGGACCTTCATACACTCCTCCAGCATGTGCAACATCTCTAAACTGATCATTCAACAACCCATCAATATCATCTTACGAGCAAACATTATCATCCATGTCACAATTAACATTTATCGAAATTTTCCATTCCCCATGATTAATCCATCTTGTATAACCTTGAACAGATCCATAACATATTAGATGATCATACACTACATTCCTTCGAGTCCGTCGGATATTACAACACTTTGTACATGGGCATTGAGTTTCTCCGCCTTGAGGATCTCCATAAGAGTAAGCAAAATCTAAGAAATATTGAACACCATCGACATACTCTTTGCTATATCTTGGTAAATCCATCCATTCATTGGATGGAATATTTGAATTCCTAAAAGTTAAATTTATTAGATCTTCCAATGTATAATCATTTAAGCATAAAATAAATCTGAAACGTCAAGAGTGAATTTGAAAACTAATGCAATGTAAACCAATAAGACTTTCTTACCTAGTCATGACACTTATGCTAAGCAAACCCAACTTCAAGTCCACCACAGATCTACCTGAGCGTGACCAATCTTCTTGGAGAAAAGGAGTAAAATTAATAGGATCCATAGAACAACGAAAGAAGTAATAAAATTATAAATCAAGTTTTTCATGAAGGTAATATAATAATTTTACGCACAAAAAAGTGTTATGAGCATTTTGGCAAGTATAATGACACCTAAAAGGTGTATTGTACATATAAAGATTAAATAACTAAAAGGAGTTAAAATATAAATATCTAACTAGCTATTTATGATTTTATCAACTCTAAAGAAGAAACTCAAGAACTAGCCATATTCTGAAATTACTAAAAGAAAACTTTGATACCCAAAAATTAAGCAAAATAATTACTCCTTTTTCAGCATAAGAATATGAAACTGGAAAAAAAGAGTTAAATACTTGAGTACAAACAAAAACCTTACAAATTTACCTAGAAATTATACAAAAATAAAGATTATTTTTTCAGCCCGATTAATCCGAAACTAGAAAAAGTGAAAATTTAAGTATAAAAATAATTAGAAGACAATACAAAGATACCCAAAAATATATGATCAAAATTTGAGGCAATTGGAGTCCAACGGTAAATTAAAGTTTGGCGACAATGTCACGACCTAAAATCCATTAAAGTCGTGATGGCGCCGGACTTCACTGTCAAGCAAGCCAATACTTAATAATAAATTAAATATTTATTTTAAAATTCTCGAAGTCATTCCTTTTTTATTTTCTTAAATAATAATTAATGAACTTTCACTGAGTAAACAATAATATTTTAACAAATTTAAATAGTGAATAAATCTCATGATTATCCCAGAACCCGGTGTCACAAGTGCATGAACAATTTTTTTTCTAGGAATTATACTTGTACTACAATACTTGTCCGGAATACAAACTGGACAAGGAATTTAAAATAAAATACAATACGTCTGAGGAAGACTCTGCCTGCTGCGGTCGTCTCCGGATGGTGCAGCTCTTCTAAGTCTCCAAGTCAGCCACATTACTGCGTCAAGCAGGGCCACTAGCTATGAATGTACCTGTGCAATAAAAATGCACAACAATTATAGCATGAGTACGAAAATAACGTGTCTCAGTAAGTATCCCGCCTAATCTCGAAGAGGTAGTGACGAGAGGTCGACTTTGACACTTACTAGGGGTCAAATTAATATAATTAAGGGTGACACTAACACGAATATTGTAGGCAACTTATCAAGTAGCAACAGGAAATAACAACTTCTTTCACATTTAATATTCTTAAATCCTCATCATTTCAGTTGACAATTTAAAATCTCCAAGTCAGTAATCAAGTAAAAATCACAGCAAGTACGCAGTAAATATCATGCACAAGCAATGTCGAGGGTCGAACGGCCCGAACCAACATAAATGTAAACTGTGCACTGGTCGAACGGCGTGAACCATAGATGCATCTATTAACCCACTGTGGCGTACAGTCCGCTCCCATGAGAGTAGTGGAAGAAATCACCCCGCTCGCGGAATATAAATTGTGAAGCGGTCACACACAATCATACATATTCAAACAGTCCACCCCGACTACATCGGAAAAACAAATACTCAAGTAAATGACAAATTTCTTTTTTAAAGGTCAAAAATAGTATTTAAATCTTTTCCAGAAATCCATTTTTACCAAGTTCGGTAAGGTTTAAACACTTTATTTTCATCAATAAGATTACAAATACGGTAAATAAAACATGTTTTTAGGTCCTAGACTACCCGGACATAAACATAATAGTAGCTACGCACAGACTCTCGTCACCTCGTGCGTACTTAGCCCTCACAAATAGTAGCACCTATTTAATTATTTCACATATGGGGACAATTCTCCCTTACAAGGTTAGAAAGGAGACTTACCTCGCTCCGAAGATTCATAACCGGCCTCCAAGCCCTTCCGACGACTCAAATTGATGCACAATGCCGCAAAACTATCCAAATAACGGGCAAACCAATGAAAATATACCCTAATACTTATAACAATTCAATTTATATAAATTCTCAACTCCGCTCGGAAAGTTGACAAAATTACCCGCGGGTCCACGTGCCCGGATTTCGAAATTTCTCGAAGATAAACTCTACCCATAGTCTTACTAACTCAAATATATAATTTATTCTAATTTTCATGCTCAAATCCGTGGGCAAAATCCAAAAATACACATCCTAGGTCTTCTTCAAAAATCCCAGATTTCTACAAATTCCCCCCTCTAATCCATACATAATGCAAGTATTTAACTCAAGATGGGGAAAAATCACTTACCTTATGGAAGATGCTGAAAATACCACTCCAAAATCGCCTTCCATCGAATAAGTGATGTGCAAATGAGCCAAGACTTCGGTTTTAAAATACACACTTCCCAGGCCCGATTTCTGCACCTGCGGCCTCCAACCTCGCACCTGCGCGCCCGCAGGTGCGCCTATGCACCCGCACCTACGACTTCCTCCTCCCCAGCCGAGCTCCGCACCTGCGCTCCCTCTTTCGCATCTACGCTTCCGCAGGTGCAGAAATAAACTCACACCTGCGCCCCCAGCCAAGCCAGCCTAACCTCGCACCTGCGATGCCAAAGCTGCACCTGTGGCCCTTGTTGTGCAGGTGCGGTCACACCAGACACCAGCACCTGTTCCTCAACTCCAATTTCAATCCGTTAACCACCGGAATCCATCCGAGGCCCCCGGGACCCCGTACAATCACACCAACCTGTTCCAAAACATAATGCGGACCTGCTCGAGGCCTCAAATCGCATCAAATAACATCGAAACAATGGATCACAACTCAATTCAATCCTTATGAACTTTGAAATTTTCAACTTTTACATTCGATGCTGAAACCTATCAAATCATGTTCGATTGACCCCAAAGTTTGCACACAAGTCACATTCAATATTACAGACCTGCTCCAACTTTCGGAATCCCGTTCCGACCCTGATATCCAAATTTCCACTTCCCGTCGGATTTCTCAAAAACCTTAAAATTCCTATATTTAGCCAAATGACTTCAAAATAACCTACGGACCTTCGAATTCTCTTCCGATCGCGCTCCCAACTCCAGAATCACCATATGGAGCTATTCTCATACTCGGAATCCCAAACGAACAACAATATCACTGAGATGCACTTCAACCCAGACTTATGAAATTTCCTCTAAAATGTGACTTCTACAATATGCGCTGAAACGCTCCTGGGTCATCCAAAACCTGATCCGAACATACGCCCCAGTCCAAAATCATCATACGAACCTGCTGGAACCTTCTAATCCTTATTCTGAGGTCGTTTACTCAAAAATCTAATCTTAGTCGATTCTTCCAACTTAAGGCTTCTGAATTGAGAATTTTCTTTCCAAATTGACTCTAAACTTCCCGAAATTCAATTCCGACCACACTTACAAGTCATAAAACCTGAAATGAAGTTGCTCATGGCCTAAAACTGCTGAACGACGTGCTAGAGCTCAAAAAGATCGATCGGGTTGTTACAGACAACTACAAGGAAGACTCACAAGCTGGAGTATAAAGTGCTAGATGCTCATAATGGAATTTTAGATTCTTGGCAATAGAAATTGATTTGGAGAACAAAACTCCCACCAAAAGTGATATTTCAGCTGGTTAGCACTAAAGGGTGCTTGTCTAACACATACAACCTATGTAGGAGAAGCTTCCATCTTGTTAAAATGATGCAAACCTATACCCAGAAAGCTTAGAATCAGTTAACCATCTATTACTGCATTGTGTCGTAGTTGTATAACTATAGCATATTATTCTAGCTTTATTCAATCTCAAATGGGTGATGCTACAAATGCGAGTGTACGTGCTAACACCACCGGTATGAGTAATCTAGACTACCTAACATTAGCTCAAAAAAGAGCTACGAGATCGAATAATCTCCATTGTACGTTTAGGACCATTAGATGAAAGAAAGAACTACGAGATCGAATCATCTTCTTTGCATCTTTGTAAACACAACAAACTGAGAAAGATGAAGAACATGAACCACAACAGTAAAAATAAAAGGGATCCGACACAACTAGCCAAAATGCGACACCTTTTGGAAGACACACTTTTTGATATCCAAAAATTAAACAAAAAAATTACTTATTTGAGCCCTATAATCTGAAATTGAAAAAATTAAAAATTTTGAGTAAAAAATAAAGACTATACAGAGATACCTAGTAATATTAAAAAAAAAAAAAAGAATTCACTGCAATCGGCCCCGAAATTCACTTCTATCGGCCCCAAAAAAATTCAATAAGAAGCTAGACAAATTAAAACTTTAGTATAAGAAGGAACATCATTCAAAGGTACCAAAAATCAAATAGAAAAGATTACTCTTTTTCAACTCAAGGATTTGAAATTAGTAAAAAAACTAAAACTTTGATACCCAGAAATTAAACAAAACAACATTACTTCTTTTCAGCCCAAGAATCTGAAATTAGAAAAAAGTTAAAAACATTGAGTATAAAATGAAGACTATACCAACATACCCAGGTATATATCTAATAGAAGATTATTTTTTCATCAGAAGTCGAAAAAAAAAATCTTTGAGTAAAACAAATACTAACCAATAGAGAAAGGATGGAGATTTGCTAGAGTGAGATTAATCTGGAAGAAGCAGCAAAAGTCAGCAGCGGCGGAAAAATACAGATATGTGGCGGTAGTATTTTGAGATTAATCTTGGAGATATATGGCGGTATGCGCTAGTATTCTTGTTAGGGTGAATTAGTAACAGAAAAGAATTGGGAAAGGGTTGGTATGCTGTAGTATTTCTTCGAGCTTGTGATTTCTTTGCCTTTTGAGATTAGGAGGGAAATATTTTCACTAACTGTATATTTGGGGGGAAATTTTGAGAGAAAATTTTTTATAATAAATTTTTACTTTACGATTGTAAAGTGTTATATTTAGTATTAGAATATAACAAATCTTCAAAAATGTTGCATTATAATTAATAAGCGTTGCCAAATAATTTATAAATTAGCAACATCTAAGAAATGTTATCTTTATATTATAACAACACGCATTTGAAGTGTGGTCTTAAAAAACGTGGCCAAAGACTCTAGTCAAATACCACGCTTTATAAGCGCATCTATAGCTACTTTTGGCAACACTTTTCAAGTGTTGTCTATAATTAGTGTGGTTATAGGCCAAAAATGTTGTAGTGCCTGAACTGTTTTGAAGACCTGGTATTTTTTGGTTCACTTTGGACCTATCTCAAGCTCCCTATAGTATAGCTTATATTTAATATTTATTAAACATTCATTTATGATCTGTAATAATAACCTTTGTAAACAGATATTGGGGAAATTAGTAAAAGGGGAGGGATTCTTATATGATTTTTTGTGGGAAAAACAGGTAGAAATCCTGCCTTTAGGTTTATACTATATTTACTTACATTAGAAATCATACTTTTAGGTTTAAACTATATTTATTTGCATCAGAAACCAAGCTTTTAAGTTCACTTGGCATACTAGGCAACATGCTATAGGTTCATTACCTCATTTGTTACGGAATTCTGCTTCTGCATAATCATGATTACCTAGAAACCCTATTATTAAGTTACCGCTGTAATTCTGCTTAATAAAAAATTCCATCCTTGGTGTGCATTAGAAATCCTGCTTTAGGACTGTGTTTGTATTCGCTTTAAATCATGTCTACGTCGCCTAAATCAATAACCGTCCTGTCTATAAGAATGTTTAAAAGAAATTTCAACGCCTAGACACCATGTTATAGGATAAAAATGTATGAAATCAGTTTCGTGATAATCAGCACCTAGATAAGCATGTTTATAGGACGTATTAAAACTCAAACTGTTCGCTTTCCTTCAGTCAATTTCCAGAATTCTGTTTGCATTTTGGACAGCATTTTATAGGGTATCCCTGAACCACGCCTAGGCAAGCCTATAGGTAATTAAGGCCTTATAAAAATTGTAAAACTATTCTTTATTTATTTGTGACTGCCCAGATTCAACAGGTTCTAAAAATCAGTAGGTAAACTGATTAGGTCTTTACTGCTTCGCCTTATCATAATGCTGCACATTCTCTGTTTGTCATGCTCACCTAGATATCATGTTCTAGGACCTTTTCTGAAACATCTGAAATCTTGCTGTTTGAGACGTGCTTATTGCATGTTTATTTGTGGAGGTAAACATGAGCCCTTAATTGTTGTCTTACTTGACAGTCCTGTTTGTTCTTTGTTGTCTCTTAGATTTTCCTTTTTAAACAATTTAGGAGAGTCTAGAACTGCCTAAAAATAGAGGTCCTAAACACCTCCGGGACCACAAGGAAGTGACAAGTAATGCACGCTTAGAGTTCGTTTAATTAAAACCGCTTATACAATCTTTAAAGGGAGGGTAATCGGGTAGTAAAAGGATATGATGACATGTGCACTAATGCCACGTGTAACCCCTCTAGTTGAGGAATGATTACCAGGCATTGTACAGATGTAATCCTATAGGATAATAACTTAGGACTTCCATATCTTTATACATATGTGTGCTTAGACTGCTTACCTATTAAATTTCCTTTTTCTTATTTACATATGTGTGCTTAGACTGCTTATTTGTTAAATGATAAATTGACCAAGTAAGCTTGGTCGGGACCTACCTTTGTGGACCTCGAGGGGTGCCTAACACCTTCCCCTCAAGGTAATTTCAAGCCCTTACCCAATCTCTGGTAACACATACCAGTTTTATGAGTTACTTGTAATAGGTGCCCTAACGCACCTTAATCCGTTAGGTGGCGACTCTTCTCTTTTAATACCCATTTAAAAGAGTTGTCATATGTCGAAACCCGATTTCGCGAGAAAAAGGGGGCACGATAGCATGACTACTCCACTGGGGATTTTAGGCTCTTACCATAACAAACTTGTTTTTTTGTAAATTAGTCTTAAGCATGCTTCTTTTTGTTAATACGTGCACACCCTTTCCCTTTCCCCTTATGTGAATTTAATTGCCCATTTTGAGCCTTTATGATTTCCTTTACTGCAGAAAATGACTTATTTCTTTGGTTTCCTTTCTTAAACATCTTTCAATTATTAAATACCCTAATTTATTATTTTCCTAACGTGCAAATACATGACAACATGCTATTTACTGCTGCATAAATCATGCTCAACATCATATTCCACTAGTGCGTAATCAATTCTTTAGCAACGCTTGATGAGTGGTTGCGCTCTTCCTATATATCACCCTTTAAATTTGGAAGGCTTATTTGCGGTAAAACTAGTCGACCAGAGGTGCAATCGAAGGTTCCGTGCCTTTCCCCCTCAAGTTGTCCGCTTGAGGGTACTAGTATAGACCCCCAATAGAAACCGTACTCTGATTATAACTGTACATGCATCATGGTCAAACCTAGCCGGGTTAGTATGTTGTCCACATAATAACCCTTTAAGACAAACCTTATCCAAAAGTCCACAAGGGCTTCCATAATCCCAACGGACGCAACCACGTTTTGTGTATTAATTTTGGAGAACTAAATGCCAATATGCTAATCATGGATATATAAATAGTCGAATCTGGAGAGGGAAAGGGCTAACTTTATTTGTTTTGCATAAAATGAGGCACGAGGTCCCTAGGTTTGGCACGGTCCAAAATATACCACCACTGCTACTAGATTGGTGGGAAGATCTTTCCTCAAGTGACAAGAAACATGTGAAGAAGGTCCTGGGAAAATTTCCTTCTCTGTTAGACATCTAGCCAAATAACATGTTGATAGAAGCTGCACCCATGTTCTGGGATCGTGAAAAATTAGTGTTTTGCTTCGGGGATATAGAAATGACCCCACTCATAGAATAAATCAGGGGATTTGCTGGGCTACCTTGGGACTGCCCTGAGTTATTGGCACTAGAAAATCGCACTGGTAGGAGATTTCTAAACAGATGGGTCTGAAAAAGAACGCCGATTTGGAGTGATTAAAGAAATCTTATATACCATTTGACTACTTGGATGATACATACGTTCATAGCAAGTACTACCGTATTTTCCATGATAATTTTTCCATCACTTCCTTGGGACATATTCACCGTAGAGTTTTCGTGTTCATTGTTTGCTTCTTGGGTATGATAGTGTTCCCAACGAAAAGGGGAAGAATTCACACTAGATTGGATATGGTCACCAAGAGTCTAATGGAAGGAATCGAGGGACATACATAAACCATAGTCCCTATGATTATATCTGATTTCTACCAGACTTTGGATACTGCCAAAAAGGGTCCAAACATTTCGAGGGCTGCAATTTGTTGGTGCAGTTGTGGTTAATAGAGCATCTCCAAAAGGTTCCATATCGCCAGGAGTTTCCACGAAGGGCGTGGAATGACCATATTTCCTTCCATAACCCTAAACAGATGACTTATATTCCGGATAGGTTTGCTCAACCATAGAGTGCTAAGGAATGGGTGGAGTTCTTCGACAATTTTATTGAGGATCAGGTTTAGTGGATGTTTGAATGGTTCCCTACTGACGAGTTCATCATCAAGTCAAGGGACGCTCCTCACTTAGTGTTGATTGTGTTAAAGGAAATATACCCTTATGTTCCCATCAGGGTTATGAGACAGGCAGGAAGGAAGCAGATCATACCGCGGGTCGCAAAGATAAGTCATTTCCGCGCAGTTCAGGATGACGACATCCCTTACAAGTGTCAAGCTCAGCATATGTGGCATTCAAAGATTATTGTTGAAAAGGAAACCATCGATCCAGACATGTATCATGCGGGACATGCACCTTTTTACCCGGCATGGTTGGAGGACAACTTAGCTGGGAAAGTTGAGCCAGGTATTGGTCGAGGAAACATGGTCATAGACGAAGATGCAGAAACCCAAGTAAAGTACAACAAGTTGCGCAAGAGGATTCATGACTCTGAGACCAAACATCAAGAGATACACGAGACAGATAAGAGATTAATCAGGGAATGGAGGGAAATGGTTATCACCTCCAATGAAAGGGTAGAATATCCGGAACAGGGTTTGATGGAGCTAGAAGGAAAGATAAGAAAGAGGGTCGCTGACTGCCAGAATGCTGAAGGAAGCGAGGGAGGACATCTGGCAAGAGTAACCTGTTGTTGGGCATGTGTGAACTAGAGGACCTGGTTGATGGAGTCAGAAAGATCAAGCCTGAGAAGGTCCTTCTGAGACCAAGTAGATTAGTTTTACCTGTTTTTTCCTAAATGTAATAAGGCTAAATGCCAATAGTGACTTATAATTTATTATCTTAGTGTCGTGTTGGATTCATCTATTATTATATTAATGAAATAAGGCAATTATTGGAATCTAAGCTCTCCAAAACAACTTGTCGCTAGGCCTACCTCGGGCACAACGAGGCTCCCAAAATAGGACGCGAATTTACATTGCGCAATATGTGTTTAAATACCGCAAATACTCTTTTCATAACTCTTACTGACTTGTCTACCTTTTGTTTTTCTTTCTTTCTTTCGATTATTCCCATTCCCCAAAGGTTGGTTCATGCATACTGGCATCATCAGCTTATCATACTAGATCCAGGGGCCCTCCACCTTCTCCTCCTCCAAGTCAACCAAAAGGCAAAGAGAAAGCAAAGATGGATGATTTGAACAGAACCAGAAGAGACAACAACAAACATGTTGAACATGCAGAAGCTTCTGATAGCCGAAGTAATCAGGCCCCAAATGATGTAGTATCACGACTTGGGCAGAAAATACTAGAACTCCAGGGTGAGCTCGAGCAGGTCCGGAGCTTAGCAAACCTATCCCTCACACTTAATATCTCAGATGTCAACCATTCAAACACTCAGAACCCCGCACCTCCGCAAAACACACCCAAAAATCACCTACCAAATCCTCCCGCACCTCATCATTACACAACCCCTCCACAGAATCAAACTATCCCTCCACAATATCAGCAAAACACATACCATACTCCACAAAATGCCCCACAAATCATTCCCGAACCCCAGAACACCAATGATCATCATTATATCCAAACTTTCGGTCACCAAAACAACCCTATATACGTGGAAACCCTACCTCACTCAACTCAGCCTGTATCCTATACACCAGAATCCTATGAGAAGGACCTGCTCATTCGAAACCTGTCTGAAGAGCTCAAGAAGTTGAAAAGTCAGGTTCAAGGCGTCGAAGGAAGAAAATGGATAAAAGGTCTGAACTATGAAGACCTATGCATACAGCCAGATGTAGAACTGTCGGAGAATTACAAACTTCCCAAGTTCGAAATGTTTGACGGAACAGGTGATCCCAGGGTTCACCTGAGGACTTACTGCGACAAGCTTGTAGGGGTCGAAAAGGATGAAAGAATCCGAATGAAGCTTTTCATGAGGAGTCTTATAGGAGATGCTTTATCCTGGTACATCAGCCAGGATCCTAAGAGTGGGCCAACTGGGTGAGTATGGCGTCTGATTTCATGGACAGATTCAAGTTTAACATAGAGAATGCGCCAGATGTCTTCTACATTCAGAACTTAAAGAAGAAGCCCATTAAGACCTTCCGCGAGTATGCCACTCGTTGGAGGTCAGAAGAAGCCAAAGTCAGGCCGAAATTGGACGAGGAATAGATGAATAAATTCTTCGTCAAAGCACAGGATCCGCAATACTATGAAAGATTGATGGTTATTGAAAACAACAAGTTCTCTGATATCATCAAACACGGAGAAAGGATTAAAGAGGGCATTAAAAGCGGTATGGTGACAAATTTTGAGGCATTGCAAGCCACAAACAAAGCACTGCAGCCAGGGGGTATGTCCAAGAAGAAAAATGCAGGAACAATAATGGTTGCCCAAGGAGCAAAAACTCCACTTGAATATCAAACCTCCCCACTTACATACCAAGCACCTCCACCCACATATAAACCATTACCTCTCAGATATTCCCAACCAGCCACTGCTTATCACACATATAATTCCCAACCCTCTTACTTTCAGTCACCTCTAACTCACCCAAACTACCCAAGACCTCGGCCTAACTTTGACCGCAGACCACCTAAGCAATACACTGCCATTGCCGAACCCATTGACCAGTTGTATGAAAGGCTGAAGGCTGCTGGTTGTGTCACTCCTATCCCTGCTGCGACCATGGAGAATCCATTCCAATGGGTCAACCCAAACAAGACCTGTGCATATCATTCTGGCATGAAAGGGCACACCATTGACGAGTGCCGAAAACTGAAGGATAAGATCCAGACCTTGATTGATAATTAGGTCATTCAGGCCAAATAAGCTACACCCAATGTCTTCAACAAACCCCTCCCAGATCATAGGGGTAAAGGTATCAATGTGATAGAGACCGATGAGGAATAGGATCTCGAGGGATCAATTGGACTTATCAAAGAGGGTGAAAATCCTAAGAAACCTGCAGTCACGCTCAATCCTATTATAGTACAAATACAACATCCAGTGGAGGTTGAGGTAGCTGCATCAGTTCCATTTGAAGTTGAGATAGCACCCCCTGCAGCTGCGCATGTTCCATTTGAAGTGGAAGTAGCCACACCTTTCACAGTGACAGTGTCAATCACATCGCCTTTCGACACCAAGGATGTACCCTGGGATTATGTGGCCTAAGGTAGAAGAAGAGGAAAGATCAAAATATAATAATCCCGCACTGCGCAAGGAATGACTAGAACGGGAAGAGTCTATACACCAGAGCATTTGGGAGAATCCAATAAGCAGTCTTCTAACAGACTGCTCGTTATTGAAACAGTCCCGGATGACCTTTGAAGGAAAGTGCAAGCAAGGGATTATTCAGTCACCGATCATTTGAACAAGACTCCCACTCAGATATCTATCCTGTCACTGCTACAGAGTTCAGAAGTGCACCGGAATGCCCTCTTAAAGGTGTTAAGTGAGGCATATGTACCTAACAACATCAGTGGCGGAGAAATTGCCAATATAGTAGGACAGGTGCTGGAAAGTCACAAAATCAACTTCCACGAGGACGAGCTGCCACAATCATAACAGGGCACTGCACATTACCGTGAAATGTGAGGACAATTTCATTGCCAGAATTCTGATAGATGGGGGATCCAGTCTCAATATTTTCCCATTGACAACACTGAAGAGGTTGGGCAAAGGCCTGTATGAGATACGAGAAGGGACCATGAAGAAGGCATTTGATGGGTCTTAGAGGGCTACCGTTGGGGTAATCAATCTCTATTTGCAGATGGGGCCTACATGGTTTGATGTCGAGTTTAAGGTGTTGGACATATCTGCATCCTATAATCTATTGTTGGGACGGCCATGGATACATGCCGCTGGGGCTGTGGCATCAACTTTGCATCAGAAAATGAAGTTTGAATGGAACCATCAAGAGGTGATTATCCATGGAGATAGGAGCAACCCCCATTTACAACCGTCATACTATCCCGGTGGTTGAGAATATAAGAAGGCTCAATGGAGAAACTTATCATCACATCGAGAGTGTATGAGCCTGGCAAGGGTCTCGACAAAAATCTTCAGGGCATCACCAAGCCAATACAGCCAAACCGCCATGGTACTACTTTCGGGTTGGAATATCAGTATACCTGGCAAGAATACAATGACTGGTCACCACCGTGGCGTGGTCCGTACTATCCACTTGAGCAGCCTATACCACACTTGAGTCAAACTTTCCAACAGACCGACGTCATATGGGGATCAGAGAAGGAGGAAGCACTGGCAGCATTAAGGAACTTGCTCTGGATGAGGACATGGACTGTTGTGTAATTATTGATGAGGAAGAGGAGGAAGACCCTACCATCCGAGTTGTGGAGAAAGGATCATTCCTCATGAATTCGATTGTCAGACCATCCAGGGCCCGACGAGTCCCGGGGTAGCAAGGCTGAACAACATTGTTTATTTTTTTTCTAAGAAAATGATTTACCTTTTGCATTTGTTTTAAAAAAAATCTCCAGCATTCCAAAAACGTATTTTAAATTATTGAAAATCACTTTTATTTTTCAATGGATTGATATTTATTATTACCATTTTCCCTCATATCTTTATCTATACATCATTATTATTTCCTGTCTTGATGAACCAACAACTGTGACATGTAATGAGACAACGCAACAAAAGGATAGTAATTCAGAGTAAGGAGATTTCATACCCGATGAAATCATCAAAGAAGTAGAAGACTTTGAGAAAAAGCCTAAGTCCAATTTGGATGAAACAGAAATAGTCAACCTGGGAGATTTGGAAACCGTCAAGGAGAGCCGCATCAACATTCACCTATCGCCGTCAGAAAAGGAAGAGTACCCACAGTTCTTGAAAGAATATGAGGACATATTTCCATGGTCATACGATGATATTACCGGGTTAAGTACATCCACTGTGGCGCACAGGTTGCACACAAACTCAATCTGTCCGCCAGTTAAGCAGAAACTCAGGAAGTTCAAGCCTGACATGAGTCTGAAAATCAAAGAGGAGGTTACTAAGAATATCAATTCCAAGGTTCTCAGAGTGCTCGAATCCAACTTAGCTGGCCAACATCGTTCCAGTGCCAAAGAAGGATGGGAAGGTCAGAGTTTGCATCGATTAACGGGATCTCAACAGAGCCAGCCCGAAAGATGATTTTCTGCTTCCAAACATACACATCCTAATAGACAATTGTGCCAAACATGAACTCCAGTAATTGTGGATTGTTTTGCCGGTTACCACCAGATCTGGATGGACGAGGAAGACGCTCAGAAAATCGCTTTCATTACACCATGGGGAGTATACTGTTATAAGATGATGCCATTCGGTCTACAGAATGTTGGGGCCACCTACATTAGGGCTATGACTACCATTTTTCATGATATGATACATAAGGAGATCGAGGTGTATGTGGACGACGTCATTGTCAAGTCGAATAAAGCCATAGATCATATAGCAGATTTGAGGAAGTTCTTCGACAAACTGCGGAAGTACAACCTGAAATTAAAACCTACAAAGTGTGCATTCGGATTCCCTGCCAGAAAGTTACTTGGGTTCATTGTCAGCCGCCGAGGGATAAAATTGGATACGTCAAATTGAACTACGCTCGACCTCATTCCCTTTTAAGAGGGGATACGTAGGCAGTCCTGTGGGTTCGGTCACAATTCAATAAAAATCTTATTTCCCCCATAATTAGAAAGTGGGGCAAAATTTTGAGGGGGACCCTCAAAATTCTGAAGCAAGTTCAGCCGTTCGCAGCATGTACAGCAGTTAGAGATATTTGTCCATCTAACAGGGGCAGGATTTTGAGGAGGACCCTCAAAATTCTACGGCAAAAGAAGTCACGATGTATCAGATCGTGTCACAATCATTGGTTCATCTAACAAAATTTCTTAAAATATTTTACCATGTCCTTTGAAACCTATGCATGCTTGCTTGCGAAATAACTCTATTTAGCGAAAGACGACAGAGGCGCGAACCAACCTCCCCCTTTACAGAACTCACAATTTTTCTTTGGATGTAGGAACAATGAATATACATGCTTCAAAGTCACAATCTTCATAAGAAACGCAATACTGAAGTCTACTACCAGCTAAGAAAACTCTACTATCATATGCTATTTATTCTATTCTGCATGGGACTAAGCCCTGCCCCACATCTTGCTTGAGGCTAAGCCCTGCCTCCATATTTTCATAAGGCTAAGCTCTGGCTTCATCTGCATGGGACTAAGCCATGTCCCGCATCTTGCATGGGACTATGCTCTGTCTCCATATCTGCAAGAGGCTAAGTCTGCCTCCATATTTGCATAAGGCTAAGCTCTGCCTTTATCTGCATGGGACTAAGACGTGTCCCGCATCTTGCATGAGACTAAACTTTGTCTCAATATCTGCATGAGACTAAGCTCTATCTCCATATCTGCATGAGGCTAAACCCTGCCTCCATATTTGCATAAGGCTAAGCTCTGCCTTCATTTGCATGAGACTAAACCATGTCCCGAATCTTGCATAAGGCTAAGCTCTGCCTTCATCTGCATGGGACTAAGACCTGTCCCACATCTTGCATGAGACTAAGCCCTGTCCCGAATTTTGCATGAGACTAAGCTCTGTCTCCATCTGCATGAGGCTAAGCCTGCCTCTATATCTGCATAAGGCTAAGCTCTGCCTTCCAATTGCATGGGACTAAGCTCAGTACCGAATCTTGCATGAGGCTAAGCTCTACCTCCTATTTGCATAAGTCCAATCATTTCCTTTCTATTTGCCGAGATTAAGCGTTGTCTCTCCAGCGCTATCTATTTGCTCTTCTTTCGGGCTATGCTCTGCCCTCAACTTCACAAGACTAAGCCTTGTCTTTTTGCTCTTGACATCATATTATTTCATCTCATGGGATGAAATATCTCCAACTTTTCCAAAGGCGTCATAATATAAAGGCATCATCCTCATAGCCGGAAGACACCATGCCATGGCCTGAGGATCTCTCAAAGTTACATATCATTATTCAAAGGCGTCATGGTTCGGATGCACCATTTTCATGGCCCGAGAACATCATTTCATGGCCTTTGAATCCCTCACTGAACAATTCATGTCCCAAGACATCATGGTCTAAAGACGTCATCCTAACCGTCCGAAGACAATTCTCATGGTCCAAAGGGAATCTGCATCATGTTTAAATTTTCGCACAAATATATGCTCGTAATATCTCTTTACTTGCAGGTGACCTGATAAGCAACCATTCTCACAACAGGAGCAATCCCGCTCTATTTCCTATAAATTATCTCAAACTTGACAACTCACCATAACCATTCTTCACCTATCCCGAAATCTCGTGACTGTCCATGTGGTAACTTCATCGGTATACTCCGCCGATGAATCCAGAACTACACACAACATGATTCCTGTAAAACCAGGGATATGTAGGCATCTCAAAAACCAGAGTGTGGCCTAAATCTCTCAAACCATCTCGCTCGGTCAAAATTGGCCATCATATCTTTACCCGACAACTTTTTCATCCTTCACGGGTAAAGAGGGGCAGCTGTTGACACCTAATTTTTCCCTATAATATTTTTTAAAGTGCATATATACCTTCAAAACTATGCATTGACATCAATTGATATTTTTCCATATTTTCTGCATTTTTCTAAGGATTTTTAGTAATTTATCCCAGTATTTTTATTATATAAATAATTACTAATTGCATCATAAATGACTTTATAACACTTTCATGGCTTAATATTTCTATTAATGTTTATATTAGGTTTAGAATATTGCACAATAGTCACAGTTATATTTTTTGGGTTACAGTTGCAATAACTTTACCATTATAGCCCATACATGCATTATTACATTATTTTACCAGAAAATAGCTCATTGTATTTTTAAAATGTTGAGTAATTATTTTAAAATATTTCTATGCATGTAAACTATTTTTTATAGTTTTTTAATTATTTTATAAAATATTTTTTATCAATTATGTGGGCATTTAACAAATAACCCTTTTTTATTTTAGACCTAACCCTTTTTACCAGCCCAAAACCCCTTTGATATTAACCCAAAAAGCCATCCCAAACCCCTTTAGGCCTAATTTGCCTACCCGACCCAATAACCCCTCTTCAATCGTGGTTGTTGATCTTTTAGATCGACGGTCCACATCCACCCTTACCTTAATTAACTCCTAACCTAACCCCTAACCCCTAACCCCTAACCCTTCTCATTCTCTTCTCCACCGTCATCATCTCCTTCATCTCTCAACTCTCTCTCAACCTAGCCCTAACCCTAACCGCCGTCACCGGCGTAAACCTCCTTCCTATGGTGCTTCTATGTCTTCTCCGACCAGCCCTGGTCTTCTATACGCCATGGCTCTTCGACTTCATGAGTCCTTGAGAGGATCTTAAGGAAATCCAACTGGTTCTGGTTCAAAACTTGTTCACCGACTTGTCTCAGGACATTTTTTGTTTGTAAGTAAGGTATTTCTCCTTGTTTTATTACGAATCCATGGGTCTTTTGACCGATTCTCTTCATCTATACTATGTATTCTGAAAGCCCTAGTTCATTACTGCCGATTCTTCTTAGAGCTTTATAGATCTGGGGTGATTCGAGTACTATTAAGTGTTTTACTTTAAAAATCTCTTGTTTTAATTAGCTATTTCGATTTTAATCACTCTTCCTAAACTAGGGTTCGTCCTAAACTGTTTTTCAAAGACTTTTCTGACTTCTAAGTGCTTAATTGATTGTGCTTTCATCATCGTGGCTGATTTTTGCAAGAATATTCAAACCCTAGTTGATTCTATGTGATATACTAGTCTTAAATCTTTGCTTCGATACTTTGGGTGTTTCTGTGATACCAGTCTTATTGGTTTACCCCATTTTTTTGACTTAAATGTTTTCCCTGTTAAAACCAAGTATTCTTGGGGATTTCTTCCCTAATTGACCTTTGCTAGGGTTCGAACCAGTTTTCTTGTTAAACGCGGTAATTCTGTGAAGTTTTACTCATTTATTTTCTATTTATGGAACCTGAGTGATTCTTCTTGTAAAATCAGTATTCTTTGGAAATTTTTACTGATTATTTCATATTGTTTTGATCTGTTAAAATTTGTGTGCATAGATTTTATTTGTTTCTTTATTTGATTTTAATTGGTCACACTTGCCTTAATTAGTCGTTCGTATGATTTTGGGATTTTTACTAACTCCCTATTTGGTATAATTTGGATTTAACCCCCCTGTTGTTACCGTTTATCAATTACCCCAAATTAAGGGGGTCTATTCCGAACTCCTTTAGGTGAATTGGTTCTCTGATTCTGTTATTATCCTTAATTGGCTGACTTCTGATTCCTTTACCTTATTTGTTCTACTCCTAAAGTGCTATATATACACTCCTGTTTTATCTCTTAGAGGACATGAACATTAGTTTAAGAACACACACTCACACAAAATTATCTCTCTTCTCTCTCTTTCTGCGACCTGTGCTAATTGCTTGTCTAGCTAGCTGAAAGCCAAGGCTAGGCTGTGTAACCTTGCCTGCTTTACTTTCTGTATCTTGCTTCCTTAACTGGTATGTTCTTATTTCAATTCTGAAATTCAACCCTATGTGCTCCATAGTTGTTAAATCTATGCCTATTTTTGCACTAGTTTAATTGGCTATGTATTTAATTGTCTTCCTGTTTACTGCTTTGCTCAATATGCTGGAGTCTTACCCTCTCTTGCTCAAATGTTCAGTCAGCATGTCTAGGTCTCATTTGTCTTGTATGATACTTGGACAGCATGTTTACTTGAGTTCTTGTTTTACTTCCCTTGACTAGTATGCTTATGCCAGTATCATAGACTCCTAATGTATTTGGTTAAACCTAATTGGCATGACTGGCTCTATGTAGTAGACCTCTGTCTTCAACATGACCATTATCATATTCTGTCTCTATGTTTATTATCCATTACCACTTTAATTTCAAGCATGATCCCCTTGCTAATACTTCGAAGCAATAGTTTTTATGTTCTGGTTGCCAATTAGTTCCTATTTGTTCTGTGTACTAGCTGGTCAATGTGCTTCCTCTTTTACCCTGTTCATGTGTTTCTGACTTAAGCCTCTATGTTCCCAATCCCTTGATCCTTGATTGTAAACTTTTTTGCCTTCACTTAGAAACAAGTAATAAATGGTTTTGAATCTGGGCACTCTAAGTGTTATGACTGTGTGGTTGCTTGTTGAATCTTTCTTCTTCTCAGAAGTGTTTTCAAAATTGTTTTACTCTTAACTTTTTTTAAGAATTGTTCCTATTCCTGAAAACCTTTTCACTCCTGAAATTTTTACCTCTATACTATTTTTTACTAAGTTCTTCCAAACTATATCAAGCACTCTCACTTCTACTCTTAGATTACTTAAGTTCTGCCCTTCCAGTGTGTGTACTACATAGGATTCCATGAGATTCCTTTGAACTCTGGCACACTGGGGCTGGCCTTTCCAAACTGCACATAATCACTTCCCTACTCAAAGGATCTTGGAAGGGACGGGTAATTCACGCTTAGAGGTCCTAAACACCTTTGGGACCACAAGGAAGGGACGGGTAATGCACGCTTAGAGTTCGTTTAATTGAAACCGCTAATACAATCGCTAAGGGGACGGTAGTCGGGTAGTAAAAAGATATGATGACCTATGCGCTAATGCCACGTGTAGCCCATATCTTGTAGGATAATAACTTAGGACTTCCCTATCTTTATACATATGTGTGCGTAGACTGCTTACCTATTAAATTTCCTTTATCTTATTTATATATTTGTGCTTAGACTGCTTATCTGTTGACTAATTCACTAACTAAGTTTGGTCGGGACCCACCGTTGTGGACCTCGAGGGGTTCCTAACACCTTCCCCTCAATGTAATTTCAACCCCTTACCCAATCTATGGTAATGGAAGCCGGTTTATGAGTTACTTGCAATAGGTGCCCTAACGCACCTTAGTCCGTTAGGTGAAAACTCTTCTCCTTTAATACCCATTTAAAAGAGTTGTCACATGTCGAACCTCGATTTCACGAGAAAAAGGGGGTGCGACACCAGGGATGACACCCGACTGGGATATTGACTTTGCCATTGATTGGCTCTGGGCACTCAGCCCATTTCTATTCCGCCATATCGTATGGCCCCACTAGAGTTGAAAGAGTTGAAAGAACAGTTGCAGGATTTGCTTGATAAGGTCTTCATTAGACCTAGTGCCTCGCCCTGGGGTGCACCGGTGTTATTTGTGAAGGATGGGTCTATGAGGATGTGTATAGACTATCAATAGTTTAACAAAGTCACCATCAAGAACAAGTATATGTTGCCGAGGATTGATGATTTATTTTATCAGCTTTTGGGATCCAAGGTGTTCTCGAAGATTGATTTGAGATATCAATTGAGGATTAGGGCATTTGATGTCCCTAAGACAACTTTTCGGACGCGATATGGGCACTATGAGTTTCTTCTGATGTTCTTTGGGTTGACTAATGCCCTAACATCATTTATGGACTTGATAAACCAAGTGTTCAAGCATTATTTGGATTCCTTTGTGATCGTGTTTATTGATGACATCTTGGTATACTCCCGCAGTTAGGAGGAACATGAGCATCACCTCAGGATAGTGTTCCAGACTTTGAGGGACAGTCAGTTGTATGCTAAATTTTCGAAATGCGAGTTTTGGTTGGATTCAGTCGCTTTCTTGGGCCACGTCATATCAGCAGAGAGTATTCAGGTAGATCCTAAGAAGATTGAGGCAATCCAAAATTGGCCTTGACCCACTTCAGCTACGGAGATCAGGAGCTTCTTGGGCTTGGAAGGTTATTATCGTCGATTTGTGGAGGGGTTTTCATCTAAAGCAGCCCCGTTGACTATGCTGACCCAGAAGGGTGCCTCGTTCAGATTGTCGGACTAGTGTGAGGCGAGCTTTCATAAGCTCAAGACAGATTTGACTACGGCGTCGGTGTTGGTATTTTCATCAGATTCAGGATCTTTCATGGTATATTGTGATGCCTCCTATGTTGGACTCAGAGCAGTATTGATCCAGGAGGGCAGGGTGATTGTATACGCGTCTTGGCAGTTGAAGGTTCATGAGAAGAATTACCATGTTCATGATTTAGAGTTGGTAACCATTGTTCATGCGCTGAAGATTGCGAGGCACTATCTTTATGGCGTGTCGTGTGAGATTTTCACGGATCATCGTAGCCTTCAGTATTTGGTCAAGAAAAAGGATCTCAATTTGAGGAATAGGAGGTGGTTGGAGAAATTGAAAGACTATGATATCACTATACTCTATCATCCGGGGAAGGCCAATATGGTGGCTGACGCATTGAGTAGGAAGGCAGTGAGTATGGGCAGCCTTGCGTTCATTCTAGTCGGTGAGAGGCCGGTAGCTTCAGATGTTCAGATTTTGGCCAACCAGTTTGTGAGGTTGGATATTGTTGATACCTAATTTTTTCTCAAATTATTTTTTAATTTGCATTTACACTTTCAAAATCAGGCTTTCATAGCAATTGGTATTTTTCTACAATTTTCCCATATTGCCTAATCATGTGTTTTATGCTATTTTTTCCAGTAATTAGTCATTTATATTTTTAAAATACTAATTAATCATTTTAATTTAATTTACTAAGCATCAATTTCATCTTTACAATTATCAGCTATTTTATAAATTATTTTTATTAATTTTAGTTGGGTATTTAACAATTAGCCCTTTTATTTAAATTCTAGCCTTTTAATCTTGGTCCCTAACCCAATTAAACTAGCCCAGACACCCCAAGCCCAATACAATATCCTACCCGGACCAACCCCAAACCAATCTGAGCCGTTGATCAAATTAGATCAACGGCCCAGATTTTTATTACCATAATTATACCTACCTAACTCCCCTGACCCCCTCTCGTTCTCACCGTCTCTCATCTCTCTCTGTAGTCTCTTCTAGAGACTTCCTGTCTCTTCAGGTTTCGATGGATATCTTCATCTTCTCCGGCCATCCCTTCGCTGGAGACCTTGAAACCTTCACCACCCTCCTGCCTCATGTGGTTCCCTCACGCCGGTGTTTGCCATCTCTAAGGTCTTCAAGAGACCTGGGTTGGATCCTTCCACCCCCTGGGCCTTGTTCACTATTCTCCGGCCGTTCGAGTAAGATCTATAGCTTCTGGGTTTAAACCAGTAACATCTTTTGAGGTTTGTCTCATCTTTCTGGGTTCTCTTTGAAACCCTAATGCTTAAACTCCCCGATTCTTTTAGATATATGATAGATCTGTGTATATTTTAACCTATTTTGATGTTTTCTCAAAGATTTTCAGATGTTCTCTCAAAATGACTCTTCGTTTTCAACTAGGGTTTCATGACCCCTTCTTTAAACGGTTTTCCTATGATTTTTTAGTATTCTCCTAAGATTTCTACTGTGGTTAGAGATTTATTGGAGTCTCTCTTTACCTGTGTTGAAAACCCTAATTTCTAGTCCTAAACCCTAGTCCCTGATTTTGTCTACGAAGATATTACTTGCATATGTGTCTGTGTTTCATGAGCTTTGTGATTCACTGATGCTTTACCCTATGGTGTTAATATATGTCTCTGATTTTCTTGCTTCTTCTGCTTACATCCATGTTTACCCTGTGATACATATGAATCGCTAACTTCGTATAGTTTTACTCTACTGTGATTACTAGGGTTTCAGATTTCTTGAACATTATTTATTTAATTAGTGTTATTTTCCTTTAGTTAATGTTGTCCTTGTTTGAGTCATTGATTCCCTGGGATTGGTGTCCTTCACTGATCTCCTAGGGTAATACATTACTGAGATCCATGAGTTATTCACTTGTCTTATTTGATTAATTCTACTGTCTAACCAATTCTTAATTAGATTTTCTGAACCTAGGCTAATTACTTGTTCTATATGCTGAAATTATTTTTCCTGTGTGTGGTATTCCAGTCATACATGATACTTTTCCCTAATTGATGCTAACTTCCAGTAATCTGAACCTCACTTGAGGGTTTCCTGTTGATTTCCATCTTTCCCTACCTTATTTTTTGTAGTTAATTACGATGTCAAGCCGATTCTTAAAAATTCCTTAATTAGAGTTTGTTGAACCTAGAATCTATTATATGCTGTATATTTGTTCTATACTAAACTGTTTCCTTATATGTTAATTCAGCCTCATATGGTTTCATTCCTTATTTGGTATTGCTTATTATCACTTGAATCTTAAACTCCTTGATTAAAGGAAGTCATCGCAACTAACCTAATTCTAATTGGTATATTTCTATAATTATTGTTGAATTATTATTTTTTACCTTATTCCTTCTGCCTGTTTTAAAACTATAAGTACCCTACTCTCTCATTAACAAAGGACGAACACTGGTGTTCAAAAACTATCTCTTACACTAAAAGAATCTCGGCTCTCTCTCTCTTGTGCTATTTGCTACTGTCTAATTGTTAGCCGACTGCAAGCCAAGGCTAACCATTGTGCTCTCTCCCTTGTTCTTTTCATTCTTCTTGCTCTCACTGGTATGTCCTAGTTTAAATTCAAAGCTCCAACAACAATATGATTCTCTATTTGTTTCAGTTCTTACTGTTTCTGGTTTGCTTCTATTTGTGGTTCTTTTGCGAAACTTGTAATTAAAATACATCACTGGCATGCTATTATGTCTTCCCTTTCCTTTGAACTAGTATACCCCCTTTATGTGTGTTTATGAGCATGACCTACCAACTGTTTCCTATTTGTATATTTACCCCAAATCCCTATCACCCCTCTATGTGGTTCTTCATGTCTGGTCTTGTGACTGTGCCAGTATCGGCAGTTTCTAAGCATGTTTAAACCAGTCCTATATCTTTGCTGGGTTATTGTGTTTGCAGTTAAATGTTCTATGTGTCCCCACCCCTATTGTCCTTGATTGTCGTGGCTGAACCTGCCATGGTTCTGTGTGCTTTGACTATGTATGAACTCATTTTTTGATGTTGTGTTTAGACTGTTGCTTATTACTATACTCTCTTTTCAAAATATGTTTTACTAAACAAACTCTCTGGTTTATGAAATGTTTCAACTAAATCTCTTTCAAAACCTTTTCAAAACTCATCCCTTGCACTTCACTTGATTCCTAGACCTTTAAGTTCTGCCCCCTCGGTGTGAGCACTGCTTTGGGACCTTGAGCTCCCTCTAAACTCTGACACACTGAGGCTGGTACTTCCATACTGCACAAGCTCTATCTTGGCTATGAAATCTGGGTGTGAGCAGCCCGGGAGCCCTTGAGGTCCTTAGGGAACTTTGACACACCCGAACTGTGAAAAGGCTATGAATACCATATGGCATAAGGTTTGGAGGATATGGGCCTGAGTGAAGGCTCCCTATAGAATAACTTCTTATTTTCTACTTTGTTCATGTAATTCATAATTTGTGGCTTGTAATAATCTGTAAACAACTCATGGGGGCTGGATAGTGAAATTGTAGGGGTAACTACGCATGCTTAGTTATTACAAGGGTAGAAACCATGTTTTAAGCTTTATTTCTTATCTGCGCAATAGAAATCATGTGTAGGTTCACATCCATGCATTAAAAATCCTGCTCTTTAGGTTCCATGTACACTGTTTCAGCATCTTGTTTCAGTACTGTCATTCATCACTTAGAAAAATCTGTGATAGGGTAAATAACATTAATAATTGGTATCTTCTGCAATCATGTTTCATATATATGCGCACTTAGAAATCCTGTCCCTAGGATAACACTAACAAGCTGTACTCTTGTTATTCCTGAAATAGTGCATAATGTTGTGATTCTATGTGAATTTAGAAATCCTGTTTAGGTTATTATTCATCATGTTGTATTAGACATCATGCTATAGGATCGTACTCATTTAAATGCACTTAGTCTAAATACAGATATCTAAAACGGTCCCCTGTTATAAACAACTGGTAATTAGTCCTTGCACATCTTCAACACCTAGAATTGCATGTTATTAGCTATAAACAACCTAGATTCGCTAACAAATCTGAATAACTGTTGCATGTTATCCTACACCTAGGCAAGCCTTAGGTAATCAACTTAAAAAAATAAAACCAGAATTGTCCTTTGTGATTAGTGTTCAACTATCAGCATGCTTAAAACCAGTAGGCAAGTCTGATTAAGACTTCCTCTCTGAGTTATACAATAAATCTGTCTTTGCTATTATCACTTAGACACTATGCGTAGGATCTGAATCTGGATCTTAATTGTGTATGAGACATGCTGTTTATGTGCACTGTTTGTGGAGGTCTTTGAGCCCTTTCCTGTTTATGTGCTACCCCTTAT
>ML422407.1:75070-92116 GCA_005239525.1 Nicotiana knightiana
GGATATCCAGGCTTTTACCATTTCAAATTGTTTCGTGAATTTGTGCCTTTATTTTTGTTTAAATACTTGCACCCTTTCCTCTTCCCTTTACATGAAATGAATTGTTTACTTCAGGTATTTACATTTCCTCAAAGACTAAACTGACATGTCTCTTTGTTTTCTTTTGTAACTGCTTTAAATCATTACTATTGTTTTTACCGCTTTCTTTAACGTGCAAATACGTGACAACTTGTTTTAATACTTATTATTCCATAATCATGCTCAACATTCATACTCCACTCGTGCCAAACAAAATACTATAGCAACGCTTGATGAGTGGTTGCGCTCTTCCTATATTATTACCCACTAAATTCGGAAAGGCTTATTTGCGGTAAAACTAGTCGATCATCGGTGCAGTCGACGGTTCCGTGCCTTTCTCCCTTGAGTTGTACGCTCAAGGGTACCGGTCTAAAACCCCATAGAAACCTTACTCTGTTATATTGTACATGCATCATGGTCAAACCTAGCCGGGTTAATGTGTCGTCTGCACAATAACCCTTTAAGACAGCCTTATCCAAGAGTCCACCGGGTTTTTCATAATCTCAACGGACGCCCTCACGTTCTGTGCATTTATTTGGAGAACTAAATGCTTCCTGCTAATTATTGACGTTAAATAGTCGAGTCCGGTAGGGGTAAGGGCCTAAACTTATTTGCTTTGCAGAAAAATGAGGCACGAAGTCCCCGGATTCGGCATGGTTTCCACTATCCACCCAAGACTGTTGAGTTGGTGGGAGGATATGCAATCTAGCGACAAAGCTATCGTCAGGAAACACTTGGGTAACTTACCATGAGAATTGTCAAAAAGCTGAGGGAGCTGAAGGAGGATATCTAGCCAGAACCTACCTGTTGCTGGGACTTCACGATCTGGGAAAACTGTACGAGGAAAGCAAGAATACCGAGTCTGGGGAAGGTCCTTCTGGGACCAAGTAGATAGGAGTGTCTTTATTTTTCTCTATCAATGTAATAAGGCCAATGTCCATTAGTGACTTTTATTTTTCGTCTATCATTTTGGGATTTGTCTATTTTTCTTATCAATAAAATGAGGCANATATAATCCTCACTGACATGGTTACCTTTTTGTTTTTATTTATTTTTTTTTCTTTATTATTCCCCTCCCAAAGGTTAGTTTGTGCATTCTGGCATCATCAGCCTATCGCACAAGATCCAAGGGCCCTCCACCTACTCCTCCTCCTAGTCCTCCTAAGGGCAAAGACAAAGGCAAAAGTAAGATGGAAGAGTCCAGCGGCACCAGAAAGGAGAATATGATTGAACGGGTAGAGGCCACTGATGGCCGAGGTATTCAGGTCCTGCATGAAAACATGTTACCACTTGAACTGAAATTGC
This sequence comes from Nicotiana knightiana, assembly GCA_005239525.1. NCBI lineage: Eukaryota > Viridiplantae > Streptophyta > Magnoliopsida > Solanales > Solanaceae > Nicotiana > Nicotiana knightiana. The sequence goes on from ML422407.1 coordinate 76,454, forward strand.
TGAAGTTTTAGGAAGAACTCGATCATGTCCGGAATCTGGCCAACCTGTCATTTTCCCTCAACGTCCTCGACGTCAACCTTCCAAATGCTCAAAACCCCGCACCTCCACAAAATATCCCAAGACAGCAAAATCATCCCACAGCTCACCATCACGCCACTCCTCCAAAGAACCAAACTCTCCCGACTCAATGCAATGTTTGCCACACCTCAAATAACACTCCATTACTCATCCTATAACCTCAAAACCCCACAAAGGACCATTTCCACATCTATAAAAACCCCATCTATGTGGAAACCGTGTCCTGCTCCACTCCGCCTATCTCACAGGCATCCGAGTCTTATGGAAAGGACTTACTTATCAAGAACCTGGCCGAGGAGCTTAAGAAACTAACCAGCCGAGTCCAGGGTGTTGAAGGAACCAAGGGAATTGAAGGGTTGAATTATGAAGATCTTTGTATACAACCTAATGTCGAACTACCCGAGGGGTACAAACCTCCAAAGTTTGAAATGTTTGATGGTACTGGTGATCCGGGAGTCCATCTGAGGACCTATTGCGACAAGTTGGTTGGCATTGGGAAGGATGAAAGAATCCGCATGAAGTTGTTCATGAGGAGTTTGAAGGGAGAGGCACTGTCTTGGTACATCAACCAAGAACCCAAGAAATGGTCAAACTAGGTAAGCATGGCGTCTGACTTTATGGACAGGTTTAGATTCAACACAGAGAACGCACCAGATGTGTTCTACATTCAAAATTTGAAGAAGAAACGCACAGAAACCTTTCGCGAGTATGCTACTCGCTGGAGGTCCGAAGCCGTTAAAGCCAGATCTGCTCTAGAGGAAGAGCAGATGAACAAGTTCTTTGTCCGGGCTCAAGACCCGCAGTATTATGAACAGTTAATGATGGTTGAAGGCCACAAGTTCTCCGACATCATCAAATTGGGTGAGCGGATTGAAGAAGGTATTAAAAGCAGTATGGTTACAAATTTTGAAGCCTTGCAAGCCACTAACAAGGCGTTACAGTCCGGTGGTGTGTCTAAGAAGAGAGACGTGGGAGTCGTAATGATTGCACAAAGATCCAATTCCCCACTCAAATACCAAGCTTATCCAACACCTCCACTCACATACCAGCCCTCACCGAACTACCAAGCTCCACCACCTTCCTACCAAGCTCCACTGCCCACACACCATTCTCCACCACCCACATATCAACCTGCTTCGCCCAGATACTCACAACCCGCTCCTATCTACCACACTTATAATTCCCAGCCATCCCATTACCAATCACCCCCTGCACACCAAAACTTTCCTCGACCTCGTCCCAATTTTGATCGCTGCCCTCCAAAGCAATACACCACCATAGCCGAGCCCATTGACCAGCTGTATGAGAAGCTCAAAGATGTTGGTTACGTCACACCTATCCCTGCTACCAACTCTGAGAACCCTTCTCAGTGGGTTAACCCAAACAAATCCTGTGCATACCATTCCGGCATGGAAGGACACACCATCGAAGAATGCCGCTCTCTGAAGGACAAAACACAGGCTCTCATTGACAACAAGATTATTGTGGCAAAAGACCCCACTCCAAATGTCCGAAACAATCCTTTTCCAGACCATAAGGGTAGAGGTATTCATATGATTGAAATAGAAGATGATTGGGATCTCGAGGGATCAATCCGGTTGATCGCAGAAGGCGATGACCCAAAGAAACTTGCACTCACTCTCAAACCGATCATAGTCCAGATTCAACCATCTGAGGATGCTAAGGTGAATATGTCTATACCACTTGAGTTTGAAGCAGCGCTACCTACAAAGTCACTAGTGCCAATTAAAGTTGAGTTTGTATCTACAGCAAATGCACCGGCACCATTCGAGGTCGTAGTATTGCCACCCCGAACACACATTCTGTTTGAAGTAAGGATGGCCGCACCAATTCTGGTGGTAATGTCAACCACGCACCCTTCTATTCAAATGCTATCCCTTGGGACTATACAGTCGAGGCAATAAGGAAAGGTAAGGTCAGGTCTGAGGAGGCTGCCACGGCAGAGGGTATGACAAGAACTGGTAGGGTCTACACCCCTGAGCATCTGGCCGAATCAAGCAAGCAGGCTGCCAACCGGCCTCCCCTTATCGAAACAGGTCCCGATGACCTTTAGAGAAAGGTACATGCTAAGGAGTATTCAATCTTCGACCAGCTGAACAAGACACCGGCACAGATATCCATCCTCTCTTTGCTACAGAATTCTGAAACACACAGAAATGCTTTGTTGAAAGTGTTGAGTGAAGCATATGTGCCAAACAACATCACTACCGGGGAAATGGCCAATATGGTAGGCCAGGTACTGGAAAGTCACAAAATCATTTTCATGAGGACGAGCTACCACCTGAAGGATTGGGGCACAACAAAGCGCTGCATATCACCGTGAAATGCGAAGATCATTTCATCACAAGGATCTTGATTGATGGAGGTTCCAGTCTTAACGTCTGTCCATTGATAACACTCAAGAAATTGGGTCAAGGGCTACATGAGATAAAGGATGGAGCGATCAATGTGAAAGCCTTGGACGGTTCTCAGAGTTCCACCATGGGGGAGATCAGTCTATGTCTACATATGGGACCGACTTGGTTCGAAGTGGATTTCCAGGTGATAGATGTGCCAGCATCCTACAACCTATTGTTGGGACGACCCTGGATTCGTGTTGTTGGGGCCGTAGCGTCAATGCTACATCAGGAGGTAAAATTCAAGTAGAACCACCAAGAAGTGATTATTCATGGTGACGGTAGCAACCCCATTTATAGTCGTCAAACTATTCCGGTGATTGACGAAAAAAGGAAGATATGCGGGGGAACTTACCACCACATTGAGCGGGTCAATGCTATCGACAAGGACAAGTGGTGGGATAGAAAGATTGAGAGCATCCTGAACTTGAGAGGATATGAGCCAGGAAAAGGGATCGGTAAGAACCACCAAGGGATCACGAAGCCCATAAAGCTCAGGAAACATGGTACCACTTTCGGTCTAGGGTATGAGTACACTTGGCAGGAATTCAACAATTGGTCACCACCTTGGCGCGGTCCCTATTACCCTTTGGAGCAGACGATACCTCATCTTGAGCAGACTTTCAAGTAGGCCGACATTATTTACGGATCAGACGAAGAAGAAGCACTTGCAGCGATGAGGAGTTTGTTCATAGAGGACGAGGATATGGATTGTTGTGTTGTTCTCGAGAAGGAGGGGGATGAAGGCCCTTCCATACATGCTGTAATCAAGGGGACATATCTCAAGAACTGGTCTATCAAGACGGCCAAAGCTCGACGAGCCTCGAGGCAGCAAGGCTAAAACAAGCATTATTTACTGTTTTATTCACTAAATGATTTTCCTTTTCCTGCAATTTTCAATTTCTGCAATAAGATCTTCAATGTTCAAAACAGTTATTCAATTCATCAAAGCATCTTCTAAATTTCTCTTATGAATCCGATATTTATTGCTATTGTTTTCTCTCATTACTTTATACAGCATTACTATTACTTGTCTTGATGAACCGATGACTGTGACATGCAATGAAACAACGCATCAAACGGAACTTAATTCAAACGAAGACGACATTCCTGACAAGATTGTCAAAGAAGTTGAGAACTTTGAGAACAGACCTAAGTCCAACCTGGACGAGACCGAAGTTATCAACCTAGGAGATTCAGAAAACATCAAGGAGACTCGCATCAGCATTCATTTGTCACCATCAGAAAAGAAAGAATACACAGAGTTTCTAAAATAGTATGAGGATGTATTTTCATGGTCGTATGATGACATGACTGGTCTAAGTACGTCTATTGTGGCTCAGAAACTGCCAACCAATCCAACGTGTCCACCGGTGAAACAAAAGCTTAGAAAGTTCAAACCTAACATAAGTTTGAAAATCAAAGAAGAAGTTACCAAGCAGATCAACGCCAAAGTTCTCCGGGTAGTGGAGTACCCGACATGGTTAGCCAACATTGTACTTGTGCCGAAGAAGGACGGGAAGGTCAGAGTTTGCATCGACTACCGGAATCTCAACTGGGCCAGTCCGAGAGATGACTTCCCCTTACCAAATATACACATTCTGATTGACAACTGCACCAAGCATGAATTGCAGTCCTTCGTGGATTGCTTCGCTGGTTATCACCAGATTTGGATGGATGAGGAAGATGCTGAGAAAACGCTGTTCATCACGCCATGGGGAGTGTATTGTTACAAGATGATGCCACTCGGCCTAAAGAAAGCAGGGGCCACCTACATGAGGGCCATGACCACCATATTCCATGACATGATTCACAAGGAGATCGAGATGTACGTGGATGATGTCATTATCAAATCAAAGAAAGCTTCTGATCACATGGAGAATATGGGGAAGTTCTTCAATAGATTGCGAAAATACAATGTGAAACTAAACCCCGCAAAGTGTGCATTCGGGGTTCTTGCTAGGAAGTTGCTGGGGTTTATTGTAAGCCGCCGGGGAATAGAATTGGATCCGTCAAAAGTCAAAGCCATTCAAGAACTACCACCACCAAGGAACAAGAAAGATGTGATGAGTTTCTTGGGGAGGCTTAATTACATCAGCCGATTTATAGCACAGTCTATAGTGAGCCAATCTTTAAGATGCTGAAGAAGGACGTTGCGACCAAGTGGACCGACGATTGTCAAAAGGCTTTCGACAGAATCAAGGAATATTTGTCAACACCTCCAGTCCTAGTACTGCCCGAGCTAGGAAGACCTATGTTACTCTATCTTGCCGTGTTAGATGGAGCTTTCGGCTGCGTTCTAGGGCAGCACAATGAAACGGGAAGGAAGGAACAAGCTATTTATTATCTCAGCAAGAAGTTCACTCCATATGAGGCCCGATATTCTCTATTAGAGCGTACCTGTTGTGCTCTAACTTGGGTCGCCCAAAAGCTGAGGCATTACTTCTGTGCCTACATAACATATTTCATATCAAGGATGGATCCATTAAAATACATCTTTCAGAAGCCCATGCCCATTGGCAAGCTATCCAAGTGGCAAATCCTACTGAGCGAATTCGACATTGTTTACATGACTCATACGGTAGTTAAAGGACAAGCTCTGGAAGACCATCTTGCTGAGAATCCCGTCGATGGAGAATACGAACCCCTGAAAACATATTTTCCTGATGAAGAGGTATCATTCATAGGAGGAGATATTGCAGAACCCTATGATGGTTAGAGGGTGTTCTTTGATGGAGCAGCAAACTTCAAGGGAGTCGGTATTGGAGTAGTCCTAGTATCAGAGACCGGTCAGCATTATCCGATATCCGCCAAACTCAGGTGCCCTTGCACCAACAATATGGACAAATATGAAGCCTGCATCTTAGGGCTCAAAATGTCCATTGACATGAACGTCCAGGAGTTGTTAGTGATTGGTGATTCAGACGTATTGGTACATCAGGTACAAGGAGAATGGGCAACAAAGAATTCCAAGATATTGTCGTATTTGCACCACGTACAGGAATTAAGAAAGAGGTTCACAAAGATAGAGTTCCGGCACGTCCCCAGAATCCATAATGAGTTCGCCGACGCATTGGCTACTTTATCCTCAATGATCCAACATTCAGACAAGAATTTCATTGACCCTATTCCTGTAGAGATCCATAATCAGCCAGCTTACTGTGCCCATGTTGAAGAAGAAGCAGACGGAAATCCTTGGTTTCATGACATCAATGAGTACTTGGCAAAAGGATAATACCCCGAGCTTGCAAATTCCACTCAGAAACGCACACTTCGGAGATTTTCCAACAATTTCTTTCATAGCGGAGGAATCCTGTATAGGAGGACTCCCGATTTGGGGTTATTAAGGTGTGTTGACGCAAAATAAGCATCAAAATTGCTGGAAGAAATTCATGTTGGGACATGTGGCCCACACATGAACGGTTTTGTTCTAGCAAAGAAGATACTCCGAGCTGGTTACTTTTGGATGACTATGTAAACATACTGCATCCAGTATGTTCGGAAATGCCACCGCTGCCATATACATGGGGATATGATAAAGGTGCCTCCAAGTGAGCTCAATGCAACCAGCTCACCATGGCCGTTCGCCGCTTGGGGTATGGACGTTATTGGACCAATCGAGCCCGCCGCCTCCAATGGCCACAGGTTCATTCTGGTCGCCATTGACTACTTCACTAAATGGGTCGAAGCAGCCTCCTACAAAGCAGTTACTAAGAAAGTCGTGGCCGACTTTGTCCGCGACCGCATTATTTGTCGGCTCGGAGTTCCAGAGTCAATCATCACCGACAGTGGTTCTAATCTCAATAGTGACTTGATGAAAGCTATGTGTGAAACTCTCAAGATCAAACCCAAAAATTCCACAGCATACAGACCTCAGATGAATGGAGCCGTAGAGGCCGCTAACAAAAACATCAAGAAGATACTAAGGAAGATGATAGAAAGGCAGAAGCAGTGGCATGAAAAGTTATCATTCGCTTTATACACTATCCGCACATCAACAGGGGCAACTCCTTATATGCTAGTTTATGGTACAGAGGTTGTTATTCCTGCCGAAGTGGAGATTCCATCTCTAAGATTATACAGGAAGCTGAGCTCAGTGATGCAGAGTGGGTAAGGAGCCGTTATCAGCAACTAGCCCTCATAGACGGGAAGAGAATGAATGCAGTATGTCATGGTCAACTATATCAGAACAGAATGGCCAGGGCCTTCAACAAGAAAGTCAAGCCGAGACGATTCACACCAGGGCAACTGGTGTTAAAGAAAATATTTTCGCATCAAGATGAAGCCAAGGGGAAGTTCTCTCCCAACTGGCATGGTCCGTACATGGTTCATAGAGTGCTGACAGGAGGAGCACTTATACTTGCATAAATGGACGGAGAAGTTTTGCCGAAACCGATCAAATCAGATGCAGTCAAGCGCTACTATGTGTAATCTTTATGCTTTCTCAGTAATGTAAATTGAACTACGCCTGACCTGATTCCCGTTTAAGAAGGGATACATAGGCAGCCCTATGGGTTCGGTCACAATTCAATAAAAATCTATTTTTCCCCGCAATTGGAAACTGGGGCAGAATTTTGAGGAGGACCCTCAAAATTCTGAAGCGAGCAGCAGTCCACAAGCATTCACCCAGCCAACTGGGGCAGAATTTTGAGGAGGACCCTCAAAATTCTGAAGCAAGTTCAGCCAATGGCCGCACGAGCAGCAGTTAGGGGCGTCCACCCAGCAAACTGGGGTAGAATTTTGAGGAGGACCCTCAAAATTCCGCAGCAGGAGAAGTTGCAATATCTCGAACCGTGTCATGTCATCGGTTCATCTAAAACTATTTTAGATTATATATTATACTTTTACAAAATCATGCATGTTTATTTTTCTGAAACAACTTGTTTAGCAAACGCTACCCCAATGATACAGACAATATCATCATGATCAAGCAATCGAGCCAAGCAGAGCCAGTGGGAATGCGAACTAACCTTCCCCCTTTACAAAACTCACGATCTTTCTTTGTATGCAGGCACAAAATTGCAAAAGCCCCAAAACATATTATCCTCTTAAAGGATAGACATCGTTCCTCAAACTCGTCGCACATGCCAACATTTATTATCAGCACAAACGATGCTTCATTATCACAATGCTCTACCGCAATTTAACACCAACTAAGAATTTATGTTGTCCTTCCTTAATCTTGCATAAGGCTACCATTCTTCCTTCCGAGGTTAAACGCTACCTCCATCTGTATTCGTATATTGCATAAGGGTACCATTCTGCCTTTGGAGGTTAAACGCTACCTCCATCTCCATTCGCCTTGCATAAGGGTACCATTCTTCCTTTCGAGGTTAAATGCTACCTCCATCTGCATTCGCATCTTGCATAAGGCTACCATTCTGCCTTCCGAGGTTAAATGCTACCTCCATCTGCATTGGCATCTTGCATAAGGCTACCTTTCTGCCTTCCAAGGTTAAACGCTACCTCCATCTGCATTCGCATCTTGCATAAGGCTACCATTCTTCCTTCCGAGGTTAAATTCAACCTCCATCTGCATTCGTATATTGCATAAGGCTACCTTTCTACCTTCTGAGGTTAAACGCTACCTCCATCTGCATTATTTGATAAGGCTACCTTTCTTCCTTCCGAGGTTATCCGCTACCTCCATCTGCATTCGCATATTGCATAAGGCTACCATTCAGCCTTCCGAGGCTAAACGCTGCCTCCCATTTACTTCTCAAAAGCAACCAATGCCTATAGCATTATTTACTGCGCTTTCCTTTTGAGCTAAGCTCTGCCCCTTTAATTCGCAAGACTAAGCTCTGTCTTGTTAGCATCATACTATTGCATCTTCATGGGCTAAGATACCGCCAACTTATCCAAAGGCATCATCGTTCGGAGGCACCATCTTCATGGCCCGAGGACACCATGTCATGGCCTGAGGATCTCTTTTATCAGTTTGCATATCATTACTCAAAGGTATCATGGTTCGGAGGCACCATCTTCATGGCCCGAGAACATCATTTCATGGCTTGCGAATCCTGCATCAAGCAATTCATGGCCCAGGACATCATGGTCTAAAGACGTCTTCCTTAACCGTCCAAAGACAGCATTCATAGTCTAATGGGAATTTGCATCATGTTTAAATTACGCACGATATGCTTGTATTAATCATTTGCAGGTAACCCGACAAGCAACAATTGTCCCGGCAGGAGCGATCCCGCTCCAGTTCTCCTAATTACCCCCGTAAGCCGTACATTCAATTAGTGCTATATGTTGCGTCCGTTCATGTAAAAATCTCCATCGGTATGCTTCGCCGATGACTCCTGAACTACATACAGCCTGATTCCTGTAAAACCAGGGATATGTGGGCAACTCAAAAACCAGGGTGCAGCCTAAACCTCTTCAAACAGCTTCGCTCGGTCAAAATTGGCCATTGTGTCTTTACCCGACAACTCTTTTATCCTTCCCGGGTAAAGAGGGGCAGCTGTTGATACCCAATTTTTTCTCAAAATTATTTTTTAATTTGCATTTACACCTTCAAAATCAGGCTTTCATAGCAATTGGTATTTTTCTATAATTTTCCCATATTTTTGTTAATTCACTTCCCAAGATATTTAGGGAAAGGGGCCTTGTCGGCCACCGCTTGCTGACGACGGAACGCATCGTCAATTAACGGGTCCTCGCCTTTTTCAACGTCCCCCTTATGCAACTACGGGAATATATTCTAGAAACCCGGGAATTCAAGATTTTGTTCTGTCATCCGGACATTTATTATGCTGTCACTACTGCTTGTCATCATTGCCCATGTTGGGCTGACTCCTTTTTTTAGGCAAGAAGACCACTAGTTGAATTACCAAACTTTATATATATTAAACTTAGAAAGAGCTTAGGACTTCTCTCTAAGTAAAGAAAGCCAGATCTATCTACTGTAGTCATCCTGGTCCCCGTCCCTGGTAAGGTCTGATTGTTATCCGTAAGTCTTGTTTTGACCGCGGGAAGGTGAACTTTGCAAAAGTCTCGAAATGACTTACTAGCCACAATATATCCCCGACACAACCTACATTCACAAACTATAGTTGTTTAGAAATTGAAAAAAAAATTGAGACGCTCCCTCTCTCCGCCCTATAACTGAAAAAAAGGATCACGGCGAAAAGCCAACCTGATTTTTTTTTATTCTTTTGACGAGGGGGTCTGGCTGCTTGTCTAGCGAGCCTTCCTAGCCGCCTAGAGTGCAGCCTGCCTTCTGAAGACCGAGTTTTGTTTCTCATCCCAGTCTTTCGCAACACTTCAGGTTTACTTCTTTTGTTAGGTCTCATTTTTTTTATGAGGGTAGGGAGTTTGGGTTGGTGTGAAGTGTACCGCACTTTGGGTACAAGATCGGAAATTCCNTTTTTCCTCCGCGATAGTGTAATACCAAGACCAGATGAGGAACTACTGAACTCAATCACTTGCTGCTGTTACTCTTCAGTTTTCTGTTGAGGTCTATCCTGCAGAGGTACTCAAATTGGATCAGTGATCGATTTCTAGGTTTCATCGTAAACCTAATTGGTCATTTCTAATTACGTAAATCAATATTTCAAACCACACTCAAAGGTAGGGCATTGGATAATATGGTTCCTCATCCCTCGATATAAAGAAGTTTAGAAGGCAAGAATGATAAGCACTCGGGCCTCTAAAGCAAGATTAAAGTGTCTATGTAGCGATTGGACAGAAATGCTCAACTGTGGCACAATTAGTTCAAATTCTTTCAGAAGCGAGAACAAAGAAACCACTCAAAAATGAATGTTAGATAAAGAAGTCTTAGTAAGAACTAGCACTAGACTTCTTCCCCCCTTTCTTTTCTACTTTTTCTCTCTCCTTTTGTTTGTGCTTCCACCCGGGCTTTTCATTCTGTTTTATAGAGACCGGCAAGACCCTTAGGAGAGATAAGGAAGGTATTAAGAAAAGGAATCCGGTCTTTGACGATCCAGTCTTAGCTAGCAAAGAATCTGAAGCTGGTTGCTAGCGGAAGTAGCACGACAAAGAGCAAAGCGGAGCATTCACAAAGAAATGGTGTAAGCAGAAGGGAAGACCGGGGATAACAGGCTGATGACTCCCAAGAGCTCTTATCGACGGAGTCGTTTGGCACCTCGATGTCGACTCATCACATCCTGGGGTTGAAGAAGGTCCCAAGGGTTCGGTTGTTCGCCGATTCAAGTGGTACGTGAGTTGGGTTTAGAACGTCGTGAGACAGTTCGGTTCCTATCTACCGTTGGTGTTAAAGGGAGAACTGCGAGGTTTGGAAGCCCTCGGCCAAACGAGTATTTTACAGAGAGCCGACAAGGAATTCCATTAATAACTGGCCGTTTTGATCCTTTGGGACAATTTCTCCCTTTTTAGAATGGCTCCAGTGGCTACATTTATGTTAAGTCTGGTCGCTTCCGCGAAATCTATTTCAGTAGAGCGTATGATGTCGATGGCCCGAGGTAGAGCACTGCTAATGATGAAGCAAATCCCTAAAGTCAAAGTAGTCCATGAAAGCATCTATTTTTTCCGTTCAAGAAATTGCTTATGTAAAGATGGGCCTTAGCCAAAAGAAAGGGATTCTCGGGGCCCGAACGAGAGCAGAGGCAGCAGGGCAGGTATTCTCAAAAAAGAAAGAAACGAAAACAGGCAGGGAGGTAAGAGCGAGTAAGACTAGGTTGACCATTTGCCTAGAGTATCCTCTGATCACTCTCCTCTAGTAATGAACAAAGCTATAACGGAGCATGTACGCGACAATCAAACACGGCTTTGCCAGCTGCCTGTGATAGGAAAAAGAAAACTTGATCAGATAGTTCGTGCGGGGCATTTCCCACCTCGCCTTTGATCTTTNTGAATTCCAGCTCGTAACTCTAGGCGATGTTGCATTTCCAATTTTGCTTGGTGCTTTAAGTTTATAAAGACACGAAAATGATGCGCTTGAGCCCTTTTTACATCTTGATAAAAAGGGGAATCATGCTTCTCGACGCAGGTGAGCAGTCCTATATTAGATTATTCCCTTCAATGACATTGTCTTTCCACCATACGACATTACTGGAATTCCTTTTTGGTGATCTAAATCATCGTATGTAAGATAGCGCGTAGCATTTCGCTAAGAACCAAGATCTCCAGAGAGTGAGTTTCTGATCATAATGACCACCTAAAGTTGGATTTCCAGTTGTAGTTTTTAGTTTGGTTTATCCAGTATTTTATTTCTAATAATCAATTACAAAATTACATTACAAATGATTCCAAAAACATTTCTTGACTTAATGTATTATTTTTTTTCCTATTAAGACAAAAGTACTTCACAATTCGCCAAATTGGCACTCCTTGGCCGTAGTTGCAATAACTTTGCAATTATAGCCTAATCATGTGTTTTATGCTATTTTTTTTTACAGTAAGTAGTCATTTATATTTTTAAAATTCTAATTAATCATGTTAATTTAATTTACTAAGCATCAATTTCATCTTTACAATTATCATCTATTTTATAAATTATTTTTATTAATTTTAGTTGGGTATCTAACAATTAGCCCTTTTTATTTAAATTCTAGCCTAATTAATCTTGGTCCCTAACCCTATTAAACTAGCCCAGATCCCCCAAGCCTAATACAATATCCTACCCGGCCCAACCCCAAACCAATCTGAGCCGTTGATCAAATTAGATCAACGACCCAGATTTTTGTTACCATAATTAAACCTACCTAACCCCCATGACCCCCTCTCAGTCTCACCGTCTCTCATCTCTCTACTCTCCCTCTCTCTAGTCTCTTCTAGAGACTTCCTGTATCTTCAGGTTCCGATGGATCTCTTCATCTTCTCCGGCCATCCCTTCGCCGGAAACCTTGAAACCTTCACCACCTTCCTACCTCCTGTGGTTCCCTCACGCTGATGTTTGCCATCTCTAAGGTCTTCAAGAGACCTGGGTTGAATCCTCCTACCCCCTGGGCCTTGCTCACCATTCTCCGACCACCTCCGGCCGTTCGAGTAAGATCTATAACTTCTGGGTTTAAACCAGTAACATTTTTTGAGGTTTCTCTCATCTTTCTGGGTTCTCTTTGAAACCCTAATGCTTAAACACCCCGATTCTTTTAGATCTATGATATATTTGTGTATATTTTAAGCTATTTTGATGTTTTCTCAAAGATTTTAAGATGTTCTCTCAAAATGACTCTTTGTTTTCAACTAGGGTTTCATGACCCCTTCTTTAAATGGTTTTCCTATGATTTCGTAGTATTCTCCTAAGATTTCTACTGTGTTTAGCGATTTATTGGAGTCTCTCTTTACCTGTGTTGAAAACCCTAATTTCTAGTTCTAAACCTTACTCCCTGATTTTGTCTGTGAAGATATTACTTGCATATGTGTTTGTGTTTCATGAGCTTTGTGATTCGCTGATGCTTTGCCCTATGGTGTTCATATATGTCTCTGATTTTCTTGCTTCTTCTGCTTACATCCATGTTTACCCTGTGATACATATGAATCCCTAACTTCGTATGGTTTTACACTACTGTGATTACTAGGGTTTCAAATTCTTGAACATTGTTTATTTAATTCGTGTTATTTTCCTTTAGTTAATGTTGTCCTTGTTTGAGTCATTGATTCCCTGGTATTGGTGTCCTTCACTGATCTCCTAGGGTAATACATTACTGATTTTGATCCATGAGTTATTCACTTGTCTTATTTGATTAATTCTACTGTCTGATCGATTCTTACTTAGATTTTCTGAACCTAGTCTAATTACTTGTTCTATATGCTGAAATTATTTTTCCTGTGTGTTGTATTCCAGTCATACATGATACCTTTCCCTAATTGATGCTAACTTCCAGTAATATGAACCTCACTTGAGGGTTTCCTGTTGATTTCCATCCTTCCCTACCTTATTTTTCGTAGTTAATTACGTTGTCAAGTTGATTCTTAAACATTCCTTAATTAGAGTTTGTTGAACCTAGACTATATTATATGTTGTATATTTGTGCTATACTAAACTGTTTCCTTGTATGTTAATTCAGCCTCATATGGTTTCATTCCTCATTTGGCATTGCTTATTACCGTTTGAATCTTAAACCCCTTGATTAAAGGATGTCATCGCAACTGACCTAATTCTAATTGGTATATTTCTATAATTATTGTTGAATTATTATTTTTTTACCTTATTCCTTTTGCCTGTCTTAAAACTATAAGTACTTTACTCTCTCATTAACAAAGGACGGACACTGGGATTCAAAAACTATCTCTTACACTAAAAGAATCTCCGCTCTCTCTCTCTCTCTTGTGCTATTTTCTACTGTCTAATTGTTAGCCGGCTGCAAGCCAAGGCTAACCATTGTGCTATCTCTCTTGTTCTTTTCATTCTTCTTGCTCTCCTCTTCACGGGTATGTCCTAGTTTAAATTCAAATCTCCAACAACAATATGATTCTCTATTTGTTTCAGTTCTTACTGTTTCTGGTTTGCTTCTATTTGTGGTTCTTTTTCGAAACCTGTAATTAAAATACATCACTAGCATGTTATTACGTCTTCCCTTTCCTTTGAACTAGTATACCCCCTTTATGTGTGTTTCTGAGCATGACCTACCAAATATTTCCTACTTGTTGTACATTTACCCCAAATCCCTATCACCCATCTATGTGGTTTTTCATGTCTGGTCTTGTGACTGTGCCAGTATCGGCAGTTTCTGAGCATGTTTAAACCAGTCCTATATATTTGCTGGGTTATTGTGTTTGCAGCTAAATGTTCAATGTGTCCCCACCCCCCAGTGTCCTTGATTGTCGTGGCTGAACCTGCCTTGGTTCTTTGTGCTTTGGCTCTGTATGAACTCGTTTTTTGATATTGTGTTTAGACTGTTGCTTATTACTATACTCTCTTTTTAAAATATGCTTTACTAAACGGACTCTCTAGTTTATGAAATGTTTCAACTAAATCTCTTTCAAAACCTTTTCAAAACTCATCCCTTGCACTTCACTTGATTCGTAGACCTTTAAGTTCTGCACCCTCAGTGTGACCACTGCTTTGGGACCTTGAGCTCCCTCTGAACTCTAACACACTGAGGCTGGTACTTCCACACTGCACATGCTCTATCTTGGCTATGAAATCTGGGTATGAGCATTGCCCGGGAGCCCTTGAGATCCTTAGGGAACTTTGACACACCCGGACTGTGAAAAGGCTATGAATACCATATGGCATAAGGTTTGGAGGATTTGGGCCTGAGTGAAGGCTCCCTATAGAATAACTTCTTATTGTCTACTTTGTTTATGTAATTCATAATTCCTGACTTGTAATAATCTGTAAACAGCTCATGAGGGCTGGATAGTGAAATGGGAGGGGTAATTACGCATGCTTAGTTATTACAAGGGTAGAAACCATGTTTTAAGCTTTATTTCTTATCTGCGCAATAGAAATCATGTGTAGGTTCACATCCGTGCATTAAAAATCTTGCTCTTTAGGTCCCATGTACACTGTTTCAACATTTTGTTTCAGTACTGTCATTCATCACTTAGAAAAATTTATGATAGGGTAAATAACGTTAATAATTGGTATCTTCTGCAATCATGTTTCATATTGCTATGTGCACTTAGAAATCCTGTCCCTAGGATAACACTAACAAGTTGTACTCTTGCTATTCCTGAAACGGTGCATAATGTTGTGGTTCTATGTGCATTTAGAAATCCTGTTTAGGTTATTATTCATCATGTTGTATTAGAAATCATGCTATAGGATCGTACTCATTTAACTGCACTTAGTCTAAATACAGATATCTAAAACAGTCCCCTGTTATAAATAACTAGTAATTAGTCCTTGCACATCTTCAACACCTAGAATTGCATGTTATTAGCTATAAACAACCTAGAGACGCTAATAAATCTGAATAACTGTTGCATGTTATCCTACACCTAGGCAAGCCTTAGGTAATCAACTTAAAAAAATAAAACCAGAATTTTCCTTTGTGATTAGTGTTCAACTGTCAGCATGCTTCAAACTAGTAGGAAAGCCTGATTAAGATTTCCTCTCTGAGTTATACAATAAATCTGTCTTTGCTATTATCACTTAGACACTATGCGTAGGATCTGAATCTGGATCTTAATTGTGTATGAGACATGTTGTTTATGTGCACTTTTTGTAGAGGTCTTTGAGCCCTTTCCTGTTTATGTGCTACCCCTTATCTGCAATCCTACTTGTTTATTA
>ML422408.1:0-37626 GCA_005239525.1 Nicotiana knightiana
CTTATTCTTGATTGTAACCTTGTTCAATTGCCGGTAATCAATGCATATCCTCATCGAACCATCATGTTTCTTCACAAACAATACTGGAGCACCCCAAGGAGAACCACTAGGTCTGATGAAACCCTTACCAAGCAAATCCTGCAACTACTCCTTCAACTCTTTCAACTCTGGCGGGCTATGCGATACGGCGGAATAGAAATAGGCTGGGTGCCCGGAGCCAGATCAATGCAGAAATCAATGTCCCTGTCAGGTGGCATCCCCGGCAGGTCTGAAGAGAAGACCTCAGGAAACTCACGAACCACGGGTACCGAATCAATAGAGGGAACCTCAACACTGGAATCGCGCACAGAAGCCAAATAAGCCAAACACCCCTTCTCGACCATATGCCGAGCCTTCACGTACGAAATAACACAGCGGGTAGAATGACCAGGAGTTCCTTTCCACTCCAAACGGCACAAATCTGGCAAAGCTAAGGTCACCGTCTTGGAATGACAATCCAAGATGGCATGATATGAGGATAACCAGTCCATCCCCAATAGAACATCAAAGTCGACCATACCTAAAAGCAACAAATCAACACGGGTCTCAAGACCCCCAATCACTACAACACAAGAACGATGGACTCGATCGACCATGATAGAATCATCCACCGGTGTAGATACATAAACAAGAATACTCAGTGGATCACTAGGCACGACCAGGTATGGTGCAAAATAAGAGGATACTTACGAATACGTAGACCCCGGATCAAATAGCACTGAAGCATCTCTTTCACAAACCCGAATAGTACCTGTAATGACTGCATCTGAAGACTCAGCCTCTGGCCTGGCTGGAAGAGCATAACAGCGGGGATGGGCCCCACCACCCTAAACCACATCTCTGGGACGGCCGACTGCTGGATGGCCTCCACCTCTACCGGCCTGAGCTCCACCTCTATGACCTCTACCTCCACCTCTAGCACCTCTACCCCTACTTCTAGCTGGCTGGGCATGCTGTGGAACACCCGGTGCCTGCACCATGGCACGAGAACCCTAATGCTGTGAACTACCTGATGCTCGAGGTTAAAATCTGGCAAGGTGACCCGGATCGCCACAAGTGTAAGAAGACCTCGACTGCTGAGGGAACTGAATCTGACCCTGTCGACCTGAATATCCACCTCGGAAACTCTGATGCGGCAGTGCACTGATGGGAGCTGGTGGCGCGCTGTAAGGCTGCTGATCAGAATAGTGCGTCTGATACCCACGACCACCTGAAGTACCATGGGAAAGAGCTAACCGAAAAGGTCTGGGAGGATGACCTCTGCCTGAAGAATCCATGCCCCCAGATGAGGCTCCACTAAAATGACCGAAATGACGGGGCCTCTTGTCAGCCCCCTCACAACCACCCTATGACAGAATCATCTCAATCCTCGTGGCCACATTGGTTGCATCCTGGAATGATATATCTGTACCTGACTCTCTAGCCATATGAAGTCTGATAGGCCGGTCCAATCCCTCAATAAATCTCCGAACCCTCTCCCGATCCGTGGGAAGTACCATAAGAGCATGCCGGGATAGAGTGATGAACCTGGTCTCGTACTGATTGACGGACATGGATCCCTGTTGGAGACGCTTAAACTGCCTCCGAAGGTCCTCTCTCTGGGTAATGGGAAGGAACTTCCCCAAAAATACCTTTGATAACTGAGTCCAAGTTAAAGGTGTAGATCCAGCTGGTCTGGCTAGGAAATGGTCTCTCCACCAACTCTTGGATGCGCCCGATAACCGTAGCGAAGTCAACCCCGTTGGACTCCACTATGCCCAAATTCTGAAGAACCTCATGGCAGCTGTCCAAATAATCCTGGGGGTCCTTTGATGGTGAACTGGTGTAAGTAGTAGTAAATAACTTAGTGAACCTGTCCACTCTCCACAAAGCATCTGCTGACATAGGTGCTCCCTCTGCTACCGGCGCTGCAATACCCGGCTGAGCTACTCCGGCTGGCTGAGGTGCCGGAATCTGAAACTGTGGAGCTAGCTGCTCTGGCACGCGGGCGGCAAGATTCTGGCACCTCCCCCAGCCTGAGAGATGGCTGGTGCAGTAGGAAGAAGTATCGCCTGTGCTACACTCTTCATGAGTCTGACTAGACGGACAAGGGAGTCCTGAAGCACTAGGGTAGCTATGAACCCCTCTAGGACCTGAGCTGGTCCAACTGGGTCTGCTGGAACTAGGATCTCCTTGTCACACTCGACCTGAGGGTTCTCCACTGGGGCTGCTGCTCTAGGCTGAGCCCTGCCCCGACCTCGGCCTCTAACACGGCCTTGTCCTCGACCTCGACCCCGAGTAGGAGCTATATCAAGAGTGTCAGGCTGCTGGGCGAAACCAAGGGAAGCACGCATCCTCTCCATCTGCGAGAGAATAGAATAAAAACTCAATCATTACTTAGAATTCATAGCGCACGACAGAAAAGAAAAGAAATATGGAATCATCCTAACTTCGCAACCTCTAGGGGATAAATAAAGACGTCTCTGTACCGATCCCTCAGACTCTACCAAGTTGTCCGTGAGTTGTGAGACCTAAGTAACCTAGAGCCCTGATACCAACTTGTCATGCCCCGAAATCCCACCATCGGGCCGTGATGGCGTCTAACATTGAACCCGCTAGACAAGCCAACGTGAATAAATAAACTAGCACATTAACATCAATTTAACAGGATAAACTAAACGGCTTACAATTTAATAGCGGAAATAAATATGGTTTCGAGCTAAATAAGGACTGCATAATACATCGACGCATAATTTAACATGTAGTCACAAACTCACGAACTGTCTATAAGAGTTCTAAATGCAAGTGTGGAAGGAAATACATGTCTGCCTCTGAAGCTAGAGGAAAAATAAGACAGAATCGAAGACAAAAAGGATGGAAGAGACGCCAAGGCCCACAAATGCCAGCGGGTATACCTTGAAGCCTCTATGATAAGCTGGAAGACACTCCCACTAATGATGTCCTCCGGGTCCGGCCGCGTAATCTGCACAACATAAAGAAGTGCAGGTGTAGCATCAGTACAACCAACCCTATATACTGGTAAGTGCCTAGCCTAACCTCGGCGAAGTAGTGACGAGGCTAGAACCAGACTACAAAATGAACCTCTGCAGTTCAAATAAATAGATATACGTATATACAACGGATAAGAAATATAGGGAGAAGCAATTTATAAAGGAAGGGGAACATGCTGTGCGGAGATAATAGTTTCATATAAGAAATCTCAATAAGGACAAGAACAACAAAACCAGCATATCAACAAGGACAAGGAATCACAAACTTGCATGGCATCACCTTTCGTGCTTTTACTCTCGTCCTCATTATGCAATGTACAATGTAAATAATGTAAATCATCACGACATCACCCTTCGTTGTTTTACTCTCTTTCCTGACTGTATAATCAATGAATATCGATATGGAATGGTACATAGTACGTCACGACATCACCCTTCTTGCTTTACACTCTTTCCTCACAATGTCAAACAATGCATGGCATCACCCTTCGTGCTTTAGCACTCTTCCTCACCCAAACAACAATCACAAACAAGGGCAAGAGAGTAAATAGAATAGAAATAATAACCCCGACAAGGGAATACTATCAAACAATGCACAACATCACCCCTCGTGCTTTAACACTCTTCATCACAAAATCCTACAGTGCACGTCATCACCCTTCGTGCTTTAGCACTCTTCCTCACCCAAACAACAATCACAAACAAGGGCAAGAGAGTAAATAGAATAGAAATAATAACCCCGACAAGGGAATACTATCAAACAATGCACAACATCACCCCTCGTGCTTTAACACTCTTCATCACAAAATCCTACAGTGCACGTCATCACCCTTCGTGCTTTAACTCTCTTCCTCACCCAAACAACAATCACAAACAAGGGCAAGAGAGTAAGCAGAATAAAATAGAAATCCCGGCAAGGGAACATCAATTAGACAATTAGATCCCGGCAAGGGAACATCAATTAAACAATTAAATCTCGGCAAGGGAACAATAAAAGTAAACTCAACATCCCAATAAGGGAGACAATATCAAAAGCAACAATGACCCGACAAGGGTATATCTTAGTAACTCTTTCTTTTTCTTTCACTTTCATTTCATAATTTACTCTATTACTTGAGCCAATGCTCCAAAGGATTCAACTATCTCATATATCTTCACCATTCGTGTTACAATTTGAGCCAATGCTCCTCGAAGTTTAAAGATCACAATTCCCTTCACATGCACTTTACAACATATAGAAATCATCAATTAAGCATGGATGTTACAACAAAATCAGAATATTCGCAATATAAAGACTCACGGTCATGCTAGACACCAATGTATAGATACTCGTCACCATGCCTACACATCGTACTTGAAAATTAGCAAGTAAAAAATAAGACTCAACTCCTATTCCCTCAAGCTAAAGTTAGACCAAACACTTACCTCGGGTCCGAAGTATAGCAATCAACCCGAAACCACACGTTTTCCACGAGTATCCGACTCCAAATGTCCCAACTCTATTCAAATAAATTTCATATCGTAAATAACATCTCATGCACTGATTCTACTATTAAATTTAAGGTTACGGCGCGAAATTAGGTGAAATGACCAAAACGCCCCTCAGGCCAGCATTTCAGAGTCAGACAAATTTTACATTTTCAGAACCCTCGTACTCTCACGAGTCTAGCCATATAAGAACCTCTCAAATCGGAGGTCAATCACCCACTCAAATCCTAATTTTTGAAAAAACCCAAGTTCTACCCAAAACACCCAATTTCACCCATGGAAATCCCTGACTTTTAAGTTGAAAACATGTTAAATGATGTTAATGATTGAAAGGAATGAGTAAAAACCAACTTACAATTGATTTCGAAGAGTCTTGTTCTTGGAAAAATCGCCTAAGAGTGTTTGAGTTTGAGAAAATATGAAATATGAAGTAAAAATTCGGTTTTGTACAGTGCAGGCTATTGGTTGGCATGGGAATTGCGAACAGGGGTTCGCAATTGCGAACCCTTCAGACATTTCCAGCCTTCGCATTTGCGAACTTCTTGGTCTCCTTTGCGATCAGGCCTGCCCAGGTTAACCTTCGCATTTGCGAACCTCTTGGTCGCATTTGCGATCAGGCCTGCCCAGATTAATCTTCACATTTGCGAACCTCTTGGTCGCATTTGCGATCACGCCTGCCCAGACCAACCTTCGCATTTGCAATGCTGGTCACACCAGCAGTTTCCAATTCCAAAAATGAAGTTCGTGGCCTATCCAAAACTAATCCGAGCCCTCGGGGCTCCAAACCAAATACACACACTACCTCAAAAACATCCTATGAACTTATCTGTGCGATCAAATCGCCAAAATAACATCATATACATCGAATTAAACCTCAAAATCCATGATTTTATCAAATTTCATGAAACATCAAATTTTCCATTTTTTTTTTCTGAAACACGTCAAACGAAATCCGTTTTCAAGCAAACTTTACAGAAAGTGCCTAAACCATATATAAGACTTGTACCGTGCGCCGAAACTAAAATACGGGCCCGATACCATGACTTTCTAATCAGATTTCATTTTCATTTTCCTTAAATATTTTCAGAACACAATTTTTACTCAAAAATTCATTCCTCGAGCTTGGGACCTCGGAATTCAATTCCGGGCATACGCACAAGTCCCATATTTTCCTACGGACCCTTCGGGACCATCAAATCATGGGTCCGGGTCCGTTTATCCAAAATATTGACCGAAGTCAAATTTATTAATTTTAAATATCAAATCTTATGATTTTTCACAGAATTTCATATTTAAGCTGTCCGGCTACGCGCCCGGACCGGGGTTGTTTCGCATGCCCAACGGGTGAATTTGGGGCTTTGAGAGCAGCTGAACCATTCTGGTTCTGGTGTCTTGCACCTGCGAGGGTAGTTCCACAGGTGCGAAGGGGTGCACGCAGGTGGGGACGTAGCTTAGGCTCGCCCGACTTGCAGGCGCGGAAGAGTATCCGTAGGTGCGGTGCAGCACCTGCGACCCAATCATCGCAGGTGCGACCCCAGGTCTTTTAATGCGTTTCTGCACCTACGATTGTGTTTCCGCAGGTGCGGAACCGCAGGTGCGATCCCAGTGTCGCAGATGCGAAACATTTGGGCTGGTTATACTAAAAATCCAAGGGTTTGAAATTAATAACTCCAAAATCGATAGTGAGCTCGGGATTTGGCGATTTTCAGTGGGATTGGAAGAGGAGAATCATAAGTAACATTTTCTAACCTTAATACATATGTATATCAATAATCTCTATCAATTTTCTCAATCTAATCAATGAAATTGGATGAAAAACCATGAAATTGGGATGAAACTTCCCCAAGTAGAAATCTGAGGATTTAGGGAGATTAGATGTCGAATTTTGTTGATTCTTGTTCGAGTGGGTTCATGAGCGAATGGGTGTTCGGGAAATATAAATTTTACCCGATTCCGAGACGTGGGCCGAGGGACTTTTTTGGCGAATTTCCTAATTTCGCGTATTAGCTTAGAAATAATTAGCTATTTTATTTTCTTGAAATGATATTTACACTATGCAATCGAATTGACTAGATTTGGGCCACCCGAAGTTGGATACTCGTGACAAGAGCGTGGTATTGAGTTGATTAGCGCAGTCAAGGTATGTGGCTTGCCTAATTTTGTGTTGGGACTTCCCCTTAGGAATTTTTATACTAATTTTGTTACGTGGACGCTGTGTACGTGAGGTGATGAGTGCATACACGGGTCATTGTTGCTAAAATCCTATTTTTACTTCCATGAAATCACTCATTTTAATTCCTATAGTACTGTTTCCTGTCTTAACTGAGTAGTTAGCTTAAGAGTAAGCATGCCTACCTGTCCTTACTTGACTTCCTCTTATTTGCTACTAGTTGCACCATGCTTAGGTAGCTTTACTCTATTCTTGCCTGTTGTTTTCCTGGACTATTTAATTAAGCCGTATCCGACATACTTCTGCTTTGCACATTTAAATTTCGACTACGGACCGAGATCCAGGAGATTTCCCCCTGTACTGCGTTTCATATTTAAATTGGGACTACAGACCGAGATCCGAGAGCTTTCCCCTATACTGCATAGCATATTTAAATTGGGACTATAGACTGAGATCCGGGAGCTTTCCCCTTGTACTGCATTGCACATTTACTGTTGAGATATATGGTGTGCTGAGCCGAGGGCTCTCTGTCTGTTATAAATTCTTCCAGTTTCCATTAATCCTGTTTATCATTGCTCATCTATGTTTCACTGTTTTAAATTTATATTGACTTGTTTTAAAAACTCAGTAGAGCCTCAACCTGACCTCGTCACTACTTGACTGGGGTTAGGCTTGGCACTTACGGAGTACCGAATGTGGAGTACTCACGCCCTTTCCTGCGCATGTTTTCCCCATGTGCAGATCCAGGTANCACTGTCTTAAATTTATATTGACTTGTTTTAAAAACTCAGTAGTGCCTCAACCTGACCTCGTCACTGCTTCACTGGGGTTAGGCTTGGCACTTACAGAGTACCGAATGTGGAGTACTCACGCCCTTTCCTGCGCATGTTTTCCCCATGTACAGATCCAAGTACCAGCACCCAATATCGTGGCTAGGAGTCGTTCTAGCAGCTGCCAGGAGACCGCGAGGTAATTCTTCCGCATCCGCAGAATCCCACGAGTCCCCTTCTACTCTAGTATAGGCATAGAGGACTTATGTATTTTCCACTATTTCATTGTATGGATCTACATTTAGTACAGAGCTTGTGACTACCGTGACATTCCGGGTTTTGGGAAGTGAAAGTGTACATGCTGAACAACTATGTTATATCTACTTGAGTCTTTTTCTATCTTTATTTTATTGATTCTATTATTTTCCGCAAATTTTAGGTTTACCTAGTCGTATAGACTAGGTGCCGTCACGATACCTTTTGGAGGGAAAAACGGGTCGTGACACTTATCTTCACGAATTTACTTATCACTTGTATAACATAATACTTATAATCCTAAAATAATCTCATTCCCGAACATATGTTGCTTAACTTACGACGAAACTTTGAGGTGCGAAAAAGCGGGATGTTACATCTCATTTTTAGCTTATATCAGTTTACTTATGACG
Source organism: Nicotiana knightiana (assembly GCA_005239525.1). Classification (NCBI taxonomy): domain Eukaryota; kingdom Viridiplantae; phylum Streptophyta; class Magnoliopsida; order Solanales; family Solanaceae; genus Nicotiana; species Nicotiana knightiana. The sequence goes on from ML422408.1 coordinate 8,126, forward strand.
TACTTCAACGTATGAAAACATGGGGTGTAACACGACCCCCCCTCCCGCACCTGCGGAACAATTTCCACTCATCGGCACTAGCAGGTGCGATTTTTCTGCGCATCAGTGATGACCTCCAGCCAGGACTTCTTGTGCATCTGCGACACATGCCTTGCACCTGCGGCCATCGCACTTGCGCAATACCAATCGCAGGTGCGGAACACTAGAACCAGCAACTGTAATATTGAAGAGAAATGATTTGAAATCAAATCTAAAACACGCCCGAGCCCCTCGGGACCTTGTCCAATCCTACCCACAAGTCACATAACATAACACGAACCTACTCGAAGTTTCAAAACCCGCATAAAAATATTGAAACGACGAATCACATCCCAAATCAGAACCTATGAACTTTGAACTTTCAAATTTTCCCAAAACACGCGCCGAAACATATCAAACCATCCCGGAATGAGCTCAAAATTTGAACACAAGTCCCAAATGACATGATGAAGCTATTCAAACTCCCGGAACCATAATCCGAATCTGACATCCTCAAAGTCAACTTCCGGTCAAACTTATGATCTTTCCAAGCCTTCCAATTTCCAGTTTTTTCCAATTTGTGCTGAAACACACTAGAAATATCCAAATGCAAATCCGGGCATATGCCCGAGTCCAAAATCACCATCCGGACCTAACGGAACCATCAAAACTCCGTCCCGAGGTCAAATTCTCAAAAAGTCAAACTTGGTCAACTCTTTCAAATTTAAAACTTCAACAATGAATTCATTCTTCCAAACCGATTTCAAATAACATGAAACCCAAAACCGACGATCTGCATAAGTCATAATACATCATATGGAACTACTCATTCCCGCAAACTGCCGAGCAAAGTGTGAATGCTCAAAATGATCGGTCGGGTCGTTACAACAAAGAAACGAAAAAACAAGCTCACAATGGAAGACATAACAAGTAATAATGGTTTCAAATAAGAATAACTCAACAACGTGAAAGATAATGTGTACAACAATATCAAATAAGAGTAACTCAACAATAGGAGAGATATCATAACTCAGCAATAGGAGAGATAACATGTAACAATTCAAAATACGAGTAACTCAGCAATAGGAGAGATAACATGTAACAATGATTCCAAATATGAACAACCGCACAATAAAAGAGATAACATGTAACAATGACTTTAAATAAGGATGAGTCAACAATGGAAGAGATAACAATAACTTCAATTTTGAATAATCAAATACGGAAGAGATAACATGACAATAATACAGGTAACAACTCCAATTAAGGTATAGAAGAGTATATTTGGCAATAAAGGTAGAATATGAACCAATCAATATCAAATAAGACATGTAAGGGTAAATTCAGCAATGGAGGATTTAACATGATAAGACAACTTCATTCTAATGTACATAAGAATCTAAGAGCCTAAACCAGTCAAATTTCCATATATAAGCCGTGTACACACTCGTCACCTCGTGTACACGTCTTTCACGTAGTTAAAATATTACAAACAAACCAATCCCTACGGGGTAGTTCCCACACACAACGTTAGGCAAGATACTTACCTCAAAATTCCTCAATCAATATGCTAAAATAGATTTTCCTTTACAATTCACCTCTGCTCGGCTCAAATCTAATAAAAATCAATTTTATAACATCAAATAATGCAAGAGAATAATTTCAATAAATAAAGCTATGATCTTTACACAATTTCTCAAAAATCAACAAAAATCAACCCCGGGCTCGCCCGGTCAAAACTCGGGTCCAGGGGTAGATTCTGACCACCCATAATCCCATGAGTCTGTACATTTGTTTTGTTTCAAAATCTCAGTCCAAATCAACTCTTAATTTGATTCTCATAATTTTGATTCAAAATCCAGTTCATTTTGATTCTCATAATTTTGATGCTAAAACTCATATATAACTATGTAACATTGTTGAAAACTGAACAAAATTACTTACCCAATGATTCTAGATGAAAATCCCTCTTCAAATTTGCCTCCTACCGAGTCTAGGTTTCAAAGATGTGAAAATTAGACTAAAAATCCCATCCCCCAGCTTTTTGTCCAGGCGTGGGTGTCGCAATTGAGACCTGTGGTTCACAAATGCGAACCCCACAAATGCGAGGACACTATCACAAAAAACAAGAATCTTACATCCCTGTTGTCGTCGCAAATGCAAACATGGACACTTTGAAAATGTGACCAAAAAGATCGCAAACGCGAACTAGCTCACCAACCCACCTCATCGCAAATGCGATCACTGCGTTCACAAATGCGAACCTAGAAGACATAGACTAGTATCGCAAATGCGACATATATCTCACAAATGTGAGATTTGCAATACCTGATCACACCAACAATTTTCAAAACTCTTCCAAACATTCCAAAATGCATCTGAAACTCACTTGAGCACTCGGGGGCTCCAAACCAAACATCAACACAAGTATAAAAACATAACACGAACTCGCTCACGCGATAAAGTCATCAAAATAACATCTGAAACCATGAATTGGACCTCTAAAACACATGAAATTCAAGAACTTCTAAAAATACAACCGCTCATCTGATTCATATCAATTCAACTCGAAATGGCACCAAACTTTGCGGACAAGTTCCAAATGATGAAATGGACCTATTCCAAGTGCCGGAACTGATATCCACACTCGATAGCTATAAAGTCAACCTACGGTCAAACTTGTAAAAATTCTAAGCCTTTAAATTGCCAACTTTCGGCAGAACAACACAAATCAACCTACGGACCTCCGAATACGATTCCGGGCATACGCTCAAGTCTAAAATCATAATATTAACCTATCGGAGCCGTCGAAACACCGCTATGGGGTCGTTTTCACAAAAGCGAAACCTTTGTTAACATTTTCAACTTAAGCTTCTAAAGTGAGTATCATTCATCCAAATTCATTCTGAAACATCCGAAAATCAATTTCGACCGTCCATGAAAGTCATAATACACAATATGAAGCTACTCAAGAATTTGAACCTTCGAACATGACCTTAAAGCTCAAAACAGCCGGTCGGATCATTACAATTTAGGCCAAATTGGTTGGGTATCGAGCTGGTGTTGGAATTAACCTCATGGCCACTTTAATTAAAATCCATCAATTGCAATTGTAGCCTATTTGAAATCTTAATTCCCTTTTATAATTAAATTAATTAAACTTATTTAATTCCAATAAAACATAACAAAGTGTAATTAACAGATGTATTATTAATTAACCATTATTAGCTAATATTATAGTTAGAAAATAAAAATAATTAAATATTATATTAAATTATGAAAGCCAGTTGTTTATTAATTAAAGTAACAAATGCAGTATAATTGTGATTACCAAATTATTATTATTTTATAACCATATCAATAATTATTATAACTACTATATTTTATCATATTATTTATTTTTTGAGAAAAATAGATACTTATAATTTTAAAATACCCTATTACATTATTGTTGACTAATAAGCATAAAAAATTAATTTTAAAAGGAGAGTGTCAAAATTGGTCATCACCAAATATCATTCCAAGTAGTTGTAGGAAATTCATGTAAACTCTCCTTTAATTTTCTCGTAGCTTCAGAGCTTATCTCATTCAAGTTGCTAGCAAATGCCATTTTTGTCCAACTATCAAGTACGCAGGGTAACATCATCCTTTCTCGCTGAAAACGTTCCACAAAGTCTAGAGCAATTTTGTACTTACTTGTTTTACCTTGAAGATATCTTCCATTCTTTTTTCTACTTTTTGAGCTCCGAAATGTGATGAATCTGAAAGCTCAACAAAAACGTCAATTGAATGTTTAGTAAGAGAGAATACCATATTAGTGTTCCCTTCGTAAGGGTTTCACCCAAAAATGTCACCAACACAGATTCGATTTCTTTCTTGGTTAAGTCGTTGCCTTTGACTCATGTAGTAAATGTAGTAACATGATCTCGTGGGTCGTTAGTCTCATCATACTTAGAAATATCAACCATTTAAAACTTTTTTGGTATTCGTAATGGTGCTTGTAACTACCTGACCGGTCATTTTGTGTAATTGCACCCTGTTTCCCCTTTTGATGCTTCAAACATGTGTGTTTATGCTTTTATGACTTACGAGGGTAATTAGTTTTGTTCCCGGAAGATTTCGGGTGATTTGGACCCTTTGATTGTTGTCTAGAATCCTAAGTTTTTATGTTGACCAATGGTTGATCTTTTGTGAAAATGACCCCGAACAGTGTTTTGATGGCTCCAATAGCTTCGTATCATCTTTGGTTTTGGGTGTATGCTCGAAATCAAATTCGGAAGTCTGTAGGTTAATTTGTGTCGATTTGCCAAAAACTGGCAATTTGAAGTTTAGAAGTTTTATCGTAGGTTGACTTTTAGCTATCAGGTTTGGAACTTTATTTTTGTTCTTGGAATAGGTCTGTTATACTATTTATAACTTGTGTGAAAAATTTGGTATCATTTGGAGTTGATTTGATTGGATTTGGACACTTAGTTGCAATTCTAGGAGTTCTTGAAATTTACTTTGAAATTCATGCATTTTGGTGTACAATTCATAGTTATAGCTATTATTTTTGTGTTTTGATCGGGCGAGTAAGTTCATATGATCTTTATAGACTTGTGTGGATGTTTGATTTTGAGACCCGGGGGCTCGGATGAGTTTCCGACATGATTAAGAATGGTTTGATAAGCAAATGGAATTGCTGGTGCTCAGTTATCGCAATTACAAGCACCAGCCTCGTAATTGCGAATGTGACAGGGGATGGTCAGATCTCAGAAATGGGACTTCGCCTTTGCATTTGCAAAGTTAGTATGCTGGAGGGTTGGTTTGAAACTGCGAGCAATTGGTCGCATTTGCGATAGTGGCCAAATTTGCAATTGCGTAGCCTTTGTCGCAATTGCGAAGCCTTTATGATAATTGCGACTTTTGTTGAGGTTGTCCGGGTTCGTAAATGCGATACCTGATTCGCAATTGTGAGGGTTCGCAAATGCAAACCCTGTGTCACAAATGCGACATTTACAGTTTGTCATAAGGGATGGGAAGTCGGAATTTCATCTCATTTCTCACATTTTAGAACCCTAGACTCGGTAGGAGGCGACTTAGAGAGGGGATTTTCACCTACAAATACTGGATAAGTGATTCTAATCAATTTCCAACTATATTTCATGATTATATCTTAGATTTAACATCAAAATCATATGAATCAAAGAGGAAAAAATGGGCAATTTTGTCAAGTTTTTGAAAAATGAGAAATTGAGTTTTGAGAGTCGATTTGGACTCGGATTTTGAAACTAATCATATATATGGACTCGTAGGGTAATGGGTATTCGGAATATACCCTTAGACCCCGGTTTTTGACCGGGCGAGCCCCAGGTTGACTTTTATTGACTTTTCGGGAAAAGTATAAAGATCATAGTTTTATCTCTTATAATTTTTCTCCCTTGCATTGTTTGATGATATTAAGATAATTTTGGTTATATTTCAGCCGTGTGGAGGCAAACTTTAGGGGAAAATTTATTTCTGAGGGTTGAGTTGGCCTTGATGGAGTAGGTATATTGCCTAACATTGTGTGGGAGAACTAGCCCTTAGGAGTTGGTTTGTTTGTGCTAATTGTGTTATGTAAAGCCGTGTACGCAAGGTGACAAGTGGGTACATGGGCTATATTTGGTATATGACCGGTTTATGATATTTAGACTTTTTTCATGCTTGTAACTAAATTGTCTTAACATGTTACATCTTCATTGTTAATCCACCATTTCATGTGCTATCTACCCTTACATGGTTTATGAATTACTTGTAATTGAAGTTTTTATTTCGTGAAATAACTTATTGTTAAGTTATTGTTGTTGAAGTTGAGAAATTCGTAATCACTTCGAGGCGAAGTTGTCAATTTTTGAGATATCTTTCTTTGAGCTATTGACTTTTATTTTGTTACTATTGATGTTTTTGTACACATTGTGGTTGAGCCATGGGATATTTATTGTGGGAACATGGATATTGATGATTCTTTGGCAAGTTATGGCATATGGGCACTTGTGGTGCGAGTTGTGATTATGTTGTGATATTGATACAGATGTGGTGGTATAAGGCTTGGGGTTGATATATGTGTGGTGAGATAAGGCGGGCTTGATACGCCTGTTGCTAGTAGGGGAGATACTTGAAGCCACATAGTGTGATAAGGTGGGCTAAAATGCGGGTAGCTATTTCTCGAAAAATGATTTTTATAACTAAATATAAGGCTCCCGCGGTGATATAAGAAAAGATTGTGATTGAAATTATGAATTTTGAGTTCGAGGCGGTACCTCGATTGTGATTATTATTGTATACGAGGCGGTACGTCAGTTGTGATTCTTGTTGTATTCGAGGTGGTACCTCATTTGTGATTCTTGTTGTTTATCTCATGTTGTAAAGAGTTAGTGGTGAAACAGTTCTTGTTGCTTTCATTCTTCCTTGTCTTACCGGTTTTGTCCATATTTGACTATTGTGTTTCTCTTTATTTGTTTCCTTCTTGTTATCTCTATGCTTACAATCCTGTCACTAGTGTATGTTATTATCCTGCTTCATTATCACTTATTCCTCCGCTTTCCATTACTTCTCGTTGTTATATTTCATTCTGTTTATTATGTCCTATTAGGTGTCTTGGCATAGCCTCGTCACTACTCTAGGCTTGATACTTACTAGGTACCATTATGGTGTACTCATACTACGCTTCTGCACTTCTTTTTGTGTAGATCCAGGTACGTCTGGCCATGTTGGACGTAATTGATTAATTGTAGCTATTTTTTTGGAGACTTCAAGGTATACATGCTCGGCGTCTGCAGGACTCAGAGTCACTTTCCCTTATATTTTGTTCTATTGTATTTCTTATTCAGACAGTATTATAGTAGATATTCTAGATTATTTTGTAGAGCTTATGACTCAGTTCAACCGATTTTGGGAGAGATGTTGTTGAGATATTATTTTAGGAGTTAATATGAGTTTATCGATCTAGGTTTTGTATTTCTATTGAACATTTTTGTTAAGATATTATTAAATGTTAGACTTACCTAGTCTTAGAGACTAGGTGCTATCACGAAATCCTAAGGTGGGAAATTGGGGTCGTGACAAGTTGGTATTAGAGTTCTTGGTTCATAGGTGTTACGAGTCATTAGCACGTTTAGTAGATCTTGCATATTGATACATAGATGTCTGTACTTATCTTCGAAAGGCTATGAAACTGTTAGGAAAACTCCATTTCTTTGATTCCTTATCATGAAAATTAGTTGACTTAGAAAACTAAATCTTTGAATTTATGTTCTCTCACAGATGGTGAGGACACGACTTGTTGGATCCGATGATCAGACACCCGCTCCCCCTTTTAGAGCCGTGAGGGGTTGGGGCAGGGGTCGAGAAGGGGTGGTGCAGCTAGAGCACCTGCTCGAGCTGCGACAAAGGAGCCATTAGTAGCTCCAGTTAGTAGTAGGCACCCGAGGTTCCTCTTGTCACCCCTGCACTTCAGGAGACCCTCGGATAGTTCTTGAGAATGTTCAGTACTCTAGCTTAGGCGGGGTTGATTCCTCTTGAACAACCACATCTCAGGATGGGGGAAGAGCTGAAGCTCCTTGGGTCCATGCTGATCAAGTCCTAGAGGTTATGCCAGCGCGACTTGTTGTTCCGGTTCAACCCGAGGTTAGGGAAGTGGCATCTGAGGAGGATCAACTTAGACTTGGGAGTTTCAAGAAGTATCATTTTCCTACTTTCAGTGGCTTGGCTTTAGAGGATGCACATGATTTTCTAGAGAATTTCCACAATATTATCCGTACCATGGGTATTGTGGAGATGAGTGGAGTTGCTTTTGCTACTTTCTAGCTGTCAGGAGCAGCGTATCAGTAGTGGTGGGATTACAAGGAGGGTAGCCCAGCCAATGCAGCTTCACTTGCATGGACACAATTTTTAGAGATGTTATTGAGAGTGTTTGTTCCTCAGACCCTCCGGGATGCATGGCGCACAGAGTTTAAGCAGGTGCGCCAGGGTACTATGATGGTGTCAGCGTATGCTGTTTGTTCACTAATTTGTCCAGATATGCACCTGCCTTGGTTTCTAGCGTCAAAGAGCGAGTCTGCCGATTTATCGAGGGGCTCTACTATGGTATTAGATTCAGAATGGATCGAGAGTTGGAGACACATACTCCATACCAGCAGGTGGTAGAGATCGAGTGGAGGTTGAAGGGTATGCATGGCTGTGCGAGAAAGGACAGGTAGGCCAAGAGGCCTCGAGATTCTTGTGAATATAGTGGTACCCGTGACCTAGTTGCAGCTCCTCATGGTAGAGGCTATGTGAGTCGTCCAGTTTATTCAGTACTTCCAGCTTCTAGTGGTACTCTGTTTATTCCAAGTTCTCAAGTTTCACACTTTCCTCAGCCAATTTCGAGTGCACCTCATGCATGGGGTGTCTTGAGTGGTTAGTCCAACCGACCAGGCCCGAGCCAGTCTCAAAAACCACACCTACTGAGAGCTTGCTTTGAGTGTGGTGATACACTTCATATGGTGAGGGACTAGCCCAGACTCAGAAGGGGTGCACCTCCACAGACTACTCACGCTCCACGGATTCAGCCAGGTCCACAGACTTCACAGGCCATGGTTGCTGCTCCAATTGTCTCTCCACTCGCACAGCCAACTAGGGGTGGGGGGGGGGGGCGGTCGGGTATAGGTCTCCCTAAAGGGGGAGGCCAGGCCAGACTCTATGCTTTTTTGGGTAGGACAGAGGCAGTCGTATCAGACTGTAACGACCCGGTCGGTCGTTTTGAGAGTTAGCGCCCCGATTCCCAAATAACTGTTTCTCCCATGTCTATATTTGCTTTTGGAACTTGTCGGATCATTGAGTGGTGAAATTCGGAGAGTTTTTGGACACGTAGTCCTTAAATTTTAAATTTAACTTTAGAAATCGGGCCGTAGTTAGAACTATGTGGAGACGGATCTGGAATGAAATTATGTCGACTCCGTTAGCTCTGTTGGGTGATTTCAGGGTAAGGAGCGTGTTCAAAATGTGTTTTCGAGGTCTGTAGTAGAGTTAGGCTTGAATTGGCGGAAGTTAGAATTTCGGCGATTTCGGCCGATAGGTGAAATTTTGATATCGGGCTCGGAATGGAATTCCTAGAGTGAAAAAGGTCCGTGGTGTCATTTATGACATGTGTGTAAAATTTGAGGTCATTCGGATGAGTTTTGACGTGTTTCGGCATCGGATATAGATTTTGGAAATTTCATAAGTTCTTAGGCTTGAATCTATGCATAAAGGATGATTTGGATGTTATGAGAGGTGTTTTGAAGGCTCGACTAAGTTTGAATAAGGTATTAGGATTGGTTGTTAGGTTTGGTTGAGTTCCCGGGAGCCTCGGGTGTGTTTCGGGTGCCCAAACGGGCAAATTTAGCCGTAAGCTCATTGCTCGTTTATCTAGTTCTACAACAACAGACTTTTGTTCACCGCGATTGCGTGAGTTCATCTGCGATCGCATAGGGTAAGCTGGGGCAGGCAAGGAATTTGTTATATGCGATCGCACAAGCTGTGCCGCGATAACAGTGTTTAGGCAGTCTAGTCTCCGCGTTCGCATATCCCATGTTGCGATCGCATAGAATACCTTAGGCATGCGGATGTTTTAAGTGTTGTTCTACACGGTCGCGTGAAGCCAACCGTGATCACGTAGTTTTGAGTAGATAAGGTCCGCGATCGCGAGCTGTACGCTGCGTTTGAGTAGAGGAATTTTAGGCGCGTGTTGGAATACCCTTCGCGATCGCGACTGGAAGTACGCGATCGCATAGAGCAAATAACTGGGCAGAACATTTAAAGATCCAAATTCGAGGGTTTGAACTATTTTCACTTTGTTTGAACTTGAGTGATCGGGAAGTGCGATTTTTGGAGGATTTTGCACCTGGGCAACTTGGGTAAGTGATTTCTACCCGATTTAGACTAATTTCCATAATTATACTCTTTAATCTAGCCCTTAAATTCGAAATTTTGGTGGAAACATTTGGGAAAAATTGGATAAACTTCCTAGGCCAAATTCTTGAGTTTTGATTGGGATTTTGACATCCGATTTGAGTAATTCTTATATAGTTAGACTCGTGAGTGAATGAGTGTCCGGAATTTATAAATTTTACCCGATTCCGAGACGTGGGCTCGGGGGACTTTTGGGCAAATTTCCTACTTTCGCGTATTAGCTTCGAACTATTTTGCTATTTTGATTCCTTAAGTGATATTTACATCATGCAATCGAATTGATTAGATTTGGGCCACCCGGAGTTGGATACTCGTGGCAAGAGCGTGGTTTTTAGTTGAGTAGCGCAGTCGAAGTAAGTGGCTTGCCTAACTCTGTGTTGGGGATTTCCCCTTTAGGTCGTTTCATACTATTTTGTTATATGGGTGCCGTGTACGTGAGGTGACGAGTGAGTACACAGGCCATTGTTGCTAAAACCCCATTTTCTCTTCCATGACATACATCATTTTTATTCCTATTTCACTGTTTCATGTACTAACTTGTAGTTTAGATTAGGAAAGAGTATGTCTACTTGTTTTACTCAAATTTCTCTAATTTTTCACTATGTGCATCATGTTAGGTTAGTTTTATCCATGCTCTTGCCTGCAATCTTTTCTCGAACTGTTAAAATAAACTGTATTCGGTATTTATTCGCATTTGCATATTTAAATTGGGACTACAGACGAGATTCTGGGAGCTTTCCCCCTGTACTGCATTGCATATTTAAATTGGGACTACGGACGAGATTCCGGGAGCTTTCCCCCTGTACTGCATTGGATATTTAAATTGAGACTACGGACGAGATTTCGAAAGCTTTACCCCTGTACTACATTGCATATTTAAATTGGGACTACGGACGAGATTCTGGGAGTTTTCCCCCTGTACTGCATTGCATATTTAAATTGGGACTACGGACGAGATTCTGGGAGTTTTCCCCCTGTACTGCATTGCATATTTGAATTGAGACTACGGAAGAGATTCCGAGAGCTTTCCCCCTATACTGCATTGCATATTTATTGCTGTGATTTAAGCTGTGCTGAGTCGAAGGCTCCCTGTTGCTATTTTCTTTTAGCTCATTATTTCTACTGTTGTGCCTTAGCTTATTACCTCTCTCTCTCTGTCCAATTTTAATTGTTTTTACTATAGACCTCCAGTAGAGCCTTAACCTGACCTCGTCACTACTTGACTGGGGTTAGGCTTGGCACTTACTGGGTACCAATTGTGGAGTACTCACACCCTTTCCTGCGCATGTTTTCCATGTGCGGATCCAGGTACCAGCACCTAGTATCGTGGCTAAGAGTCGTTCTAGCAGCTGCTAAGAGACCGGGAGGTAATTCTGCCGTGTCCGCAGAATCCCACGAGTCCCTTTCTACTCTAGTATAGGCATAGAGCACTTATGTATTTTTCCACTACTTCATTGTATAGAGCTACATTTAGTACAGATCTTTTGATTGTTGTGACATTCTGGGTTTTGGGAAGCAGAAGTGTACATGCTGAGCAGCTATGTTATATCTACTTGAGTTATTTTCTGTCTTTATTTTACTGATTCTATAATTTTCGCAAATTTCGGCTTACTAGTCGTAGAGACTAGGTGTCGTCACGATACCTTTCGGAGGGAAAATCGGGTCGTGACAAGTGGGTATCAGAGCGTCTAGGTTCATGGGAGTCACAAGTCACAAGCCGATTTATTAGAGTCTCGTGGATCGGTGCGGAGACGTCCATATCTATCTTCGAGAGGCTATGTAACTGTTAAGAACAATCATATTCTTTGAAATTCCATGTCGTGCTAGTTACAGTCATCAAAATTCTAAAATTCTATTCTACCCTTTCTCATTGATGGTGCTGACCCGTACCGGATGTACTGATGATCAGGCACCCAAGCCCCCAGCCAGAGCCACCAGAGGCAGGGGCCGGACTAGAGGACGAGCACGCAGTGTAGCCCGAGCACCGGCGAGAGCAGAGTCGGAGGAGCCCCCTACAGCTACAGTTGGAGGGGCACAAGAGGTCCCTACTATTACTCCAGCCCTCCAGGGGACTTTGGCTCAGTTCCTGAGTGCCTTCAGCACTCTGTCTCAGGCGGGACTACTCCCTATAGCTCCAGCTACATCCTAGGCCGGGGGAGGGGCACAGACTCCCGCAGCCCGTACTCCTGAGTAGAGGGTCTATATTGGGCAGGTTCCAGAGTATATCCCTATGCCCCCAGCGGCTCCAGCTCAACATGAGTCTAGGGTAGCTGCTTCTGTGGTAGAGCAGCTCCGACTTGAGAGTTATAAGAAGTACCACCCACCTGAGCTCAGCGGACTAGCTTCAGATGATGCTCTGGGTTTTCTTGAGGAGTGTCATAGCATTCTCCGCGCTATGGGTATTGTGGAGACGAGTGGGGTTTCTTCCACCGCTTTCCAGCTGAGGGGAGAGACTTACAGTGGTGGCGTGCTTTTGAGCTGAGTAGTCCGGATGAGGCTGCTTCACTTACTTGGGCTCAGTTCTCTGAGATGTTCTTACTGGAGTTTGTCCCTCAGATCCTTAGGGATGCTTGGCGTGCAGAGTTTGAGCAGTTACGCTAGGGTACCATGACTGTGCCAGAGTATGCAGTCTGTTTCAGTGACTTGGCTCGTCACGCACCAGCCTTGGTTGTCATGATCAGAGAGAGGGTTCGATTCTTCATTGAGAGACTCCACCCCAGTATTCAGACCAGTATGGCCAGAGAGTTGGAGATAGATATCACTTACCAGCAGGTCGTGAGTAGTGCCCGGAGGATTGAGAGTATGTTAGCCCGGGACAAGGAGGAGAGAAAGGCCAAAAGGTCTCGAGAGACTGGTCATTTTTCAGGAGTTCGTGCACCAGCAGCACGCTATGATAGGGGTTTTGTGAGTCGCCTCGTTCATTCAGCTCTTCCAGCAGCTAGTGGTATTCTAGCTCCTCCTAGACCTCAGAAGCCTTATTATTCACCACCAGTATCTAGTGTGCCTCCTTCTCGAGGTGCTATCACCGGCCAGTCCAGCAGGCCAGTTCAGAGTCAGCATCAACTGCCACATCCTCCGAGGGGTTGTTTTGAGTGTGGCGACTCTCGCCACGTGATCTGAGATTGCCCCAGAGCTAGAAGGGGGGCACCATCTCTGACTTATCAGGCCCCACGTGCTCCACCAGGACCTCCAGCTATTCTTCCAGCCCCAGCTGCTACCCCACAATCTTAGACAGCACGAGGTTGAGGTCGAGGTCACCCTAGAAGGGGAGGCCAGGCCAGGTACTATGCTCTTCCAGCCCGTTCAGAGGCCGTTGCTTCAGATTCGCCATCACAGGTATTGTCCCTGTTTGACATAGGGATGCATCGATATTATTTGATCTAGGCTCTACGTATTCGTATGCGTCTTCTTATTTTGCATCACATCTGAGGATATCTCGGGATTCTTTGAGTTCCCCCGTTTATGTTTCTACCCCCGTGGGAGATTCTCTTGCTGTGGACCGCGTATATCGATCGTGTTTGATTGTTATCAGTGGTTTTCAGACTAGGGCTGATCTGTTATTACTCAGATGGTAGAATTTGATGTTATCTTGGGCATGGGCTGGGATTCGCCTCATTATGCTATTCTTGATTGTCACGCTAAGACCGTGACGCTGGCTATGCCAGGTTTACCGAGGTTAGAGTGGAGAGGTTCCTTAGAGTATACTCCCCGCCGGGTCATTTCATTTCTTAAAGCTCAGCGGATGGTGGAGAAGGGGTGTGATGCGTATTTAGCCTATGTGAGAGATGTTAGTGTTGATACCCCTACGGTTGAGTCAGTACCAGTTGTGCGGGACTATCCCAATATTTTTCCAGCTAATCTTTCGAGTATGCCGCCCGATAGAGATATTGACTTCGGCATTGATTTGTTACCGGGCACTCAGCCCATTTCCATTCCTCCCTATCGCATGGCTCCTCTCGAGTTGAAGGAGTTGAATGAGAAGTTGCAGGAGTTGCTTGATAAGGGTTTCATCAGGCCCAATATATCACCTTGGGGTGCTCCGGTATTGTTTTTGAAGAAAGATGGTTCGATGCGTAAGTGTATTGGTTATCGGCAACTGAATAAGGTTACAGTGAAGAACAGGTACCAATTGCCTCGCATTGATGATTTATTTGACCAGTTACAGGGTGTCAGGGTATTCTCCAAGATCGATCTACGTTCGGGCTATCATTAGTTGAAGATTCGGGAGCCGGACATCCCAAAGACTGCCTTCAGGACCAGATATGGCCACTATGAGTTCCTTGTTATGTCATTTGGGTTGACCAATGCCCCAGCAACATTTTTGCACCTAATGCACAGCGTATTTCGGCCTTATCTTGATTCCTTCATCATCGTGTTCATTGATGATATCTTGGTATCTTCTCGGTCCAGGAGGACCATGAGCAGCATTTGAGGACTGTGCTTCAGACTTTGAGGGAGAAGAAATTGTATGCCAAATTTTCTAAGTGCGAATTTTTGCTTGATTCTGTGGCATTCTTAGGCCATATGGTGTCTTGTGATGGGATCAAGGCAGATCCAAATAAGGTGGAGGTAGTGTAGAGTTGGCCTAGACCGCCTTCACCTACAGAGATCCAGAGTTTCCTTGGTTTGGCTAGGTACTATCGCCGTTTTATGGAGGGATTTTCATCCATTCCAGCACCGATGACCAGGTTGACTCAAAAGGGTGCTCCGTTCAGGTGGACTGAGGAGTGTGAGGAGAGCTTTTAGAAGCTCAAGACAGCCCTGACTACAACTCCAGTGTTAGTATTGACTACGAGTTCAGGGTCCTATACAGTCTATTGTGACGCTTCGAGGATTGGGCTCAGAGAGGTGTTGATGCAGGACGGTAGGGTGATTGCCTACGTGTCCAGACAGTTGAAGGTGCATGAGAAGAACTATCCAGTTCATGATTTCGAGTTGGCAGCGATTGTTCACGCCCTGAAGATATGGCATCATTATTTGTACGGTGTTCCCTGTGAGATTTTCACTGATCACCAGAGTCTGCAGCACATATTCAAGTAGAAAGACCTCAATTTGCGCCAGCGGAGATGGTTGGAGTTACTAAAGGACTATGACATCACTATATTATACCACCCGGGGAAGGCCAATGTGGTGGCCGACGCCTTGAGTCGCCGGGCGGAGAGTTTGGTGAGTTTGGCATATCTTCCGGTGGTTTAGAGGCCTTAGCCTTGGTTGTTCAGTCCTTAGCCAGTCAGTTCGTGAGTTTGAATCTTTCTGAGCCTTTCCGGGTATTATCTTGTGTGGTTGCTCGATCTTCTCTTTATGACTGTAGCAGAGAGCGCCAGTATGACGATCCCAATCTTTTGGTTCTTCAGGATAGAGTTCGACGAGGTGATCCCAGGGATGTGACTATTGATGATGATGGCATGATGAAGATGTAGGGCCGTATCTGTGTGCCCAATGTAGATGGGCTTCGGGAGTTGATTCTTGAGGAGGCCCATAGCTCGTGGTATTCCATCCACCGGGGTACCGCGAAGATGTACCAGGATCTGAGACAGCACTATTGGTGGCGAAGGATGAAAAAGGATATAGTGGAGTTTTTAGCCAAGTGTCTCAACTACCAGCAAGTTAAATATGAGCATCAGAGGCCGGGAGGGTTACTTCAGCAGATTGAGCTTCCAGAGTGGAAGTGGGAGCGGATCACCATGGACTTCGTGGTTAGACTTCCTCGGACTTTGAAGAAGTTCGATGCTATTTAGGTGATTGTGGATGGGCTGACCAAATCAGCCTATTTCATTCCGGTATTGACTACATACTCCTCCGAGAGGTTGGCAGAGATTTATATCAGGGAGATTGTTCGCCTCCACGGTGTTCCGATATTTATCATTTCAGACAGAGGTACACAGTTCACTTTACGATTCTGGAGAGCCATTCAGCAGGAGTTAGGCACCAGGGTGGAGTTGAGCACGACCTTCCACCCTCAGATGGACGGGCAGTCCGAGCGTACGATTCAGATTCTTGAGGATATGCTCCGTGCCTGTGTGATGGATTTTGGAGGGTCATGGGACCGATACTTGCCACTTGTAGAGTTTTCTTATAATAACAACTACCAGTCCAGCATTTAGATGGCGCCGTATGAGGCTTTATATGGTAGGCGATGCAGGTATCTAGTTGGATGGTTTGAGCTGGGTGAGGCCCGATCGTTGGGTACAGATTTGGTCCAGGATGCCCTGGACAAGGTGAAGGTGATACAGGAAAGGCTTCGCACAACTCAGTCCAGGCAGAAGAGCTATGCGGACTGGAAGGCTCGTGATTTGGCATTTATGGTTGGTGATCGAGTTTTGCTTTGGGTATCGCCTATGAAGGGCGTCATGAGGTTCGGGAAGAAGGGTAAGCTGAGTCCGAGGTTCATTAGCCCTTTTGAGGTATTGCGATGGGTTGGGGAGGTTGCTTATGAGTTGGCCTTGCCTCCCAACCTAGCAGGAGTTCATTCGGTATTCCACGTCTCTATGCTCTGAAAGTATCACGGTGACCTGACCCATGTTTTGGATTTCAATTCAGTCCAGTTGGACAAGGATTTATCATATATCGAGGAGCCAGTAGTTATATTGGATAGACATGTCAGAAAGCTCAGGTCGAAGAATATTGCATTAGTAAAGGTTCAGCGAAGGGGTCATCCGGTCGAGCAGGCGACTTGGGAGACCGAGCAGGATATGCGCAGTCGGTACCCTCATCTTTTCTCAGCTTCAGGTATGTCTCTAATACTCGTTCGAGGACGAACGATTTTATTAAGAGGGGGAGGATGTAACGACCCGGTCGGTCATTTTGAGAGTTAGCCCCCTGATTCCCTAATAACTGCTTCTCCCATGTCTATTTTTGCTTTGGAACTTGTCGGATCGTTGAGTGGTGAAGTTCGGAGGGTTTTTGGACACGTAGTCCTTAAATGTGAAATTTAACTTTAGAAATTGGGCCGTAGTTAGAACTATGTGAAGAGGGATCGGGAATGGAATTATGTCGACTCCGTTAGCTTCGTTGGGTGGTTTCGAGGTTAGGAGCGTGTTCAGAATGTGTTTTCGAGGTCTGTAGTAGAGTTAGGCTTGAATTGGCGAAAGTTAGACTTTCGGCCGATAGATCAAATTTTGATATCGAGCTCGGAATGGAATTCCGAGAGTGACAGCAGGTCCGTGCTGTCATTTATGACCTATGTGTAAAATTTGAGGTCATTCATATGAGTTTTGACGTGTTTCAACATCGAATATAAATTTTGGAAATTTCATAAGTTCTTAGGCTTGAATCTATGCATAAATGATTATTTGGATGTTATGAGAGGTGTTTTGAAGGCTCGACTAAGTTCGAATGAGGTATTAGGATTTGTTGAGGTCCCGGGGGCCTCGGGTGTGTTTCGGGTGCCCAAAAGGGCAAATTTAGCCTTAAGCTCATTGCTGGGTTTTTCTGGTTCTACAGCAGCCGACTTTTGTTCATCGTGATCGCATGAGTTTATCAACCATCGCATAGGGTAAGAGCGTGGTTTTGAGTTGAGTAGCCCAGTCGAGGTAAGTGGCTTTCCTAACTCTGTGTTGGGGATTTCCCCTTTAGGTCGTGTGATACTGGTTTGTTATATGGGCGCCGTGTACGTGAGGTGATGACTGCGTACATGGGCCATTGTTGCTACAACCCCATTTTCTCTTCAATTAATACATCGTTTTTATTCCTATTTCACTGTTTCATGTACTAACTGTGTAGTTTAGATTAGGAAGGAGTATGTCTACTTGTTTTACCCGAATTTATCCAAATTGTCACTATGTGCATCATGTTAGGGTAGTTTTATCCGTACTCTTGCCTGCGATCTTTTCTTGAACTGTTAAAATAAACTGTATTCGGTATTTATTCGCATTTGCATATTTAAATTGGGACTACGGACGAGATTCTGGGAGCTTTCCCCCTGTACTGCATTGCATATTTAAATTGGGACTACGGACGAGATTCTGGGAGTTTTCCCCTGTACTGCATTGCATATTTGAATTGAGACTACGGAAGAGATTCGGAGAGCTTTCCCCCTGTACTGCATTGCATATTTGTTGTTGTGAGATAAGATGTGCTGAGCCGAGGGCTCCCAATTGCTATTTTCTTTTAGCTCATTATTTCTACTGTTGTGCCTTAGCTTATTACCTCTCTCTCTCTGTCAAATTTTAACTGTTTTTACTATAGACCTCCAGTAGAGCCTTAACCTGACCTCGTCACTACTTGACTGGGGTTAGGCTTGGCACTTATTGGGTACCAATTGTGGAGTACTCACGCCCTTTCCTGGGTATGTTATTCATGTGCAGATCTAGGTACCAACACCCAGTAGCATGGCTAGGAGTCGTTCTAGCAGCTGCCAGGAGATCGCGAGGTAATTCTGCCACGTCCGCAGAATCCCACGAGTCCCCTTCTACTCTAGTATAGGCATAGAGGATTTATGTATTTTTCCACTACTTCATTATATAGAGCTACATTTAGTACAGAGCTTGTGACTGTCGTGAAATTCCGGGTTTTGGGAAGTGGAAGTGTACATGCTGAGCAGCTATGTTATATCTACTTGAGTTATTTTCTGTCTTTATTTTATTGATTCTATAATTTCCACAAATTTAGGCTTACCTAGTCATAGAGACTAGATGTCGTCATGATACGTTTTGGAGGGCAAATCGGGTCATGATACATACACATTCATCAGGTATGGTTCCTGTTTGTCATAGAGATGCATCAGTCTTCTTTGACCCGGAATCCACTTATTCAATGTGTCATATTACTTTATTCCGTATTGGGATATATCTCGTGATTCTTTGAGTTCTCCTATTTATGTGTCCATTCCTGTGTGAGATTCTATTATTGTGGACCGTGTGTATTGGTCATGTTTAGTTGTTATTGGTGGTTTTGAGACAAAAATTTATATATTGTTGCTCAGTATGGTAGATTTTGATGTTATTTTAAGCATGGACTGGTTGTCTCCTTATCTTGGTATTCTAGATTGTCACGCCAAAATTGTGACATTGGCTATGCCAGGTTTGCCACGGTTAAAGTGGAGGGGTACGTTGGATTATGCTCCTAGCATGTTTATGTCATTTCTGAAGGCTCATCGGATGGTTGAGATGGGGTGTGATGCTTATCTAGCCTTTGTGAGAGATGCCACTGTCGATACTCCTACTGTTGAGTCAGTTCTGGTTGTGAGGGACTTCCCAAATGTATTTAAAGCAGATCATCCGGGCATGCCGTCCGATAAAGATATCGATTTTAGCATTAACCTTTTACCGAGAACTCAGCCCATTTCAATTCCATGCTATCGTATGGCATCAACAGAGTTGAAAGAGTTAAAGGATCAGTTGCAAGATTTGTTTGATAAGGGTTTCACTCGGCCTAGTGTGTTACCTTGGGGCACGTCAGTTTTATTTGTGAAAAACAATGATTGTTTTATGTGCATGTGTATTATCGGTAGTTGAACAAGGTTACAGTGAAGAAAGGTATCAATTGCCATGGATTGATGACTTATTTGATCAGCTACAGGGTGCCAGATTGTTATCAAATATTGATTTACGGTCGGGGTATCATCAGCTAAAGATTTGGGATCTAGATATCTGAAGACTGGTGTTAGGATTCGGTATGGTCACTACCAGTTCCTTGTGATATCATTTGGGTTGACTAATTCCCTAGCAACATTTATGCACCTAATAAATAGTCTATTCCAGCCATATCTTGATTGACTACATCTTGGTGTACTCTTGCAATCGGGAAGATCATGACCGGAATCTGAGGACCATACTCCAGACCTTGAGAGAGAAGAAGTTGTATGCAAAATTCTCAAAGTGTGAATGCTGGCTTGATTCAGTGGAATTTTTGGGTCATATGGTGTCGAGTAAGGGATCAAGGTAGATCCGAAGAAGATTGAAGCAGATCAGAATTGGCCCAGACTGGCTTCAGCTACTGAGGTTCAGAGTTTCCTTGTTTTGGCTGGGTATTATCGCTGTTTCATAGAGGCCACTAGCCATGGATGTTGAGACCTTGGCCAACAACTTTGTTAGAATAGATTTTTTGGAGCCTAGTCAAATTATTGCATGTGTGGTTTCTTGGTCTTCTTTATATGATCACATCAAAGAGCGTCAGTATGACGACCCCTATTTGCTTATCCTAAAGGACACGGTACAACACACCGATGCCAATGGGGTTTCTATTGGAGATGGCGGGGTGTTGTAGATGCAGGGACGGTTATGTGTGCCTAATGTGGATGGGTTGCGTGAGTTGATTCTTGAGGAGGTCCACGATCACAATATTCCATTCAACCGGGTGCTGCTAAGATGTATCAGGATTTGAGGCAGCACTATTGGTGGAGGAGAATGAATAAAGACATAATGGAGTATGTAGTTCGGTGCCTAAATTGTCTGCACGTGAAGTATGAGCATCAGAGGCCAGACAGTTTGCTTCAGAGACTTGAGATTCCCAAGTGGAAATGAGAGCGTGTTACCATGGTCTTCATTGTTGGGCTCCCACAGACTCAGAAGAAATTTGACGATGTATGGGTGATTGTGGATCTGTTGACCAAGTCGGCTCATTTCATTCTGGTGGTGACTACCTATTTTTCAGAGCAATTGGATTAGATCTATATTTGTGAGATTGTCCGACTTTATGTCGTGCCAGTATCCACCATCTCTGACTGATGCAAGCAGTTTACATCACATTTCTAGAGAGCAATGCCGTGTGATTTAGGCACATAGGTTGAGTTGAGTACAGCATTTCACCCCCAGACGGACGGACAGTCTGAGTGCACCCATCAAATATTAGAAAATATGCTTCATGCCTATATTAAGGATTTCTAGGGTTCTTGGGATCAGTTTTGGCTACTTGCAGAGTTTGCCTACAACAACAACTACCAATCGAGTATTCAGATGGCTCCTTATGAGGTCCTATATGGGAGACAATGTCATTCTCCAGTTGGTTAGTTTGAGCCTGGGGAGTCTATATTGTTGGGCAGAAATTTGGTTCGCGATGCCTTGGAGAAAGTCAAGTTGATTCAGGATTGTCTTCGTACAAACCAGTTTATACAGAAGAGTTATACTGATTGAAAGGTTCATGATGTATCATTTATGGTTGGAGAGCGAGGTTTGCTCAGGGTTTCACCCATGAAGGGTGTGATGAAGTTCGGGAAGAAGGGCAAGTTGAGCCCTAGGTATATCGGTCCTTTTGAGATCCTTGAGAGAGGGTGAGGTGGCCTACCAACTTGCATTACCACTTAGCTTATCTGCAATTCATCCAGTGTTCCATGTTTCTATGCTCCGGAAGCTTTATGGTAGGGCAAGGATTTGACTTATATTGAGGTGTCAGATAGGCAGGTCCCAAAGTTGAGATAAAAAAATATTTCTTCGCTGAAGGTTCAATGGAAAGGTTATCCGGTCGAGGAGGCGACCTGGGAGACCGAGCACGACATGCGGAATCGTTATCCTCATTTATTCATCACTTCAGGTAAGTCCTTATTCACGTTTGAGGATGAATGTGTGTTTTAATCGGGGGACAATGTAATGACCCGACCTGTCGTTTTGTGTAATTGCTCTCTGTTTCACCTTTTGATGCTTCACACAAGTGTGTTTATGGTTTTATGACTTACAAGTTGATTAGTTTCGTTCAGGAAAGATTTCCGGTTGATTTGGACCCTTTGATTCTTGGCTAGAAGCCTAGGTTGTTTATGTTGACCAGTGATTGATTTTTATGAAAACGATCTTAGAACTGTATTTGGATGGCTTCGATAGATTCATATCATGGCAATGGTTTTAGGCGTATGCCGGAATCAAATTCAGAAGTCCGTAGGTTGATTTGTGTTGTTTTGCCAAAAATTGACAATTTGAAGTTTAGAAGTTTGACCGTAGGTTGAGTTTTAGGTCAGCTATAATACTTAGAACTTGTCTATAAAATTTGGTATCATTTGGAGTTGATTGGATAGGATTCGGATGCTAGTTGCAATTCTAGGAGTTCTTTAAATTTACTTTAAAATCATAGGTTTTGGTGTCTGATTCATAGCTATAGATGTTATTTTGTGTTTTGATCACGCGAGTGAGTTGGTATGATGTTTTTATACTTGTGTGGATGTTTAATTTGAGCCCCGAGGGCTCGGATGAGTTTCCGGCAAGATTCCGAATGGTTTGATCAAAAAATGGAATTGCTGGTTTGATGGTGCTCAGTTATCGCAATTATGAGCACCAGCCTTGCAATTGCAAAGGTGACAGGTGTCAGATGTTTCAAATGCGACTTCACCTTCGCATTTGCAAAGTCACCAGGCTTGCGGGCAGGTTCGCAATTGTGAGAAATTTTTCGCATTTGCGATAATGGTCAGCTTCTCAATTTCGGAGCCTTTGTTGCAATTTAGACTTTTGTTGAGGCTGTCAGGGTTCGCAAATGCGATCCCTGATTCGCAATTTCAAGAGTTTGCACAGGGGAACCATGTGTCACAAATGCGACATCAGCATCTGGTCATAAGGACTAGAAAGTTGGGATTTCATCTCATTTCTCATAATTTAGAACCCTAGACTAGGTATCATGCAACTGGAGAGGGGATTTTCACCTTCAAACATTGGGTAAGTGATTCTAATCAATTTCAAACTTTATTTCATGATTATATGTTAGATTTGATATCAAGATCATGCGAATGAAACAGGAAAAATTGGGAAATTTTGTCATGTTTTTGAAAAATGAGAAATTGGGTTTTGAGAGTCGATTGTATTCGGATGTTGAAACTAATCATATATATGGACTTGTGGGGTTCATCGGGCGGGCCCCGAGTTGAATTTTGTTGACTTTTTGGTGAACGTGTACAAATCATAGCTTTATCTATTGTAATTGTTCTCCCTTCCATTGTTTGATTATATTACGTCAATTTTGGTTAGATTTGAGCCAAGGCGAACTTAGGTGAATAGCTATTTTTGAGGGTTGAGTTGGCGTAGTTGAGGTAAGTATCTTGCCTAATTATGTGTGGGAAATTATCCTTTAGGAGTTGGTTTGTTATTGATAATTGTGTTATTTTAAATCCGTGTATGCAAGGTGACGAGTGGGTACATGGGATATATTTGGTATTTGACTGGATAAGGCTATTTAGAATCTTTTCATGCTTTTAATTAAATTATCTTAACATATTATATCTCCATGGTTTATCTGCCATTTCATGTGCTAATATACCCTTACGTGCTTTATGAACATTGTTAACACTTGTTTTATCTCTTGCTAATTTGCTTTTATATGCTTTAGTTGAAGTTATTGTCTTCCTTTTCTTTGTTACATCTTTAAATTGTTGAATTACTTGTAATTGATGTTGTTATATCATGAAATATTTTATTGTTGAGTTATTGGTGTTGAAGTTAAGAAAGTTGTTATTACTTTGAGGCGAAGTTGTTAATTGTTGATATAACTTTCTTATTGAGCTATTCACTTTTATTTTGTTATTGTTGAGGTTCTTGTAGTTATTGTGGTTGAGCCATGGGCTATTTGTTGTGGAAACACATATATTGCTGAGTCTTTGACAAGTTGTGGCATATGGGCACTTGTGGTGCGAGTTGTGATTATGTTGTGATATTCATATTGATGTGGTGTTATAAGGCTTGGAGTTGTGATTCACATGTTGCTAGTAGATGAGCTACTTAAATCCACGTGGTATGATAAGGTGGGCTAAAATGCGGTAGCTATTTCGGGAAAAATAATTTTCAAAACTAAAATTTAAGGCTCCCGCAGTGATATAAGAAACAATTGTGATTGAAATTGTGTATTGTGTGTTCGAGGCGGTACCTCATTTGTGATTCTTGTCATATACAAGGCGGTACCTCAGTTGTGATTCTTGTTGTATACGAGGTGGTACCGCGTTTGTGATTCTTGTTGTTTATCTTATGTTGTAAAGAGTTAATGGTGAAACAGTTCTTGTTGCTTTCATTTTTCCTTGTCTTACCAGTTTTGTCGGTATTTGACTATTGTGGTTCTCTTTATTTTTTTCCTTCTTGTTATCTCTACGCTTACAATCCTGTCATTAGTCTATGTTGTTAACCTGCTTCATTATCAAATGTTCCTGCGCTTTCCATTACTTCTTGTTGTTATATTTCGTTCTGTTTATTATGTCCTAGTAGCTGTCTTGGCCTGGCCTCGTCACTACTCTGCCAATATTAGGCTTGATACCTACTGGTT
The DNA here is from genome assembly GCA_005239525.1 of Nicotiana knightiana. Classification (NCBI taxonomy): domain Eukaryota; kingdom Viridiplantae; phylum Streptophyta; class Magnoliopsida; order Solanales; family Solanaceae; genus Nicotiana; species Nicotiana knightiana. The sequence continues at coordinate 32,261 of ML422408.1, forward strand.
ACCATTGTGATATACTCATACTACGCTTCTGCACATCTTTTTGTGCAGATCCAGGTACGTTTGCCCGTGCCGGACGTTAGTGATTAATTGTAGATTTTTTTCCGGAGACTTCACGGTATACTTGCTCGGCGTCCGCATGCCTCAGAGTCACCTTCCTTTATCTTTCATTATGTTGTATTTCTTATTTAGATAGTGTTGTAGTAGATGTTCTAGATTATTCTATAGAGCTTATGACTCAGTTCCTCCGATTTTGGGAGAGATGTTGTTAAGATCTTAGTTTAGGAGTTTATATGAGTTTTTAAGTCTTACTTTAGTATTTCTGTTGAATATTTATGTTAAGTTATTATTAAATGTTAGAATTACTTAGTCTTAGAGACTAGGTTTCATCACAATATTCTAAGATAGGAAAATGGGGTCGTGACAGTGCTGCAGTTGGCCTCCATGGCTGTTGTGAATATTTGTCTATATCTACTCCTTTAATCTACAAGTGGTACTCCCGGTATCTATTTTATTCGCTCATTTTGTTCCTTGAGCTGTTTCTGCAAAGTTAGAACTAGATTTTGTAAATTAGAATTATTTGGCGTACATGACCTTCCGACTCCAAAGTTATTTGGTATTTTTTCGCGTCCAAAGTTTTCAAGCCCTAAATGAGTATTTTTCACAGTTGTATTTATTGGTGGTGGAGCCTGAAGAACGCTTAGTAGCCCACATGCGAAAGCACGCAAAGCTTGACCGATCTGCTGCGCTATAAATTATTTCAAGTCATCTCGCACATTTGACTGTTCCTCATGTTATTTTCTGGTGTTACAATTAAAAGATCTGACAGGTGAATTTTCTCGTGAACGTTGTGGAGAATGCATTGGTGTGTTGTGTTGAAGAGTCCATCCTTTTTGTCCATCCTCAACCTGAACAACTTGATCAATTTCAGGAATAATTTGTTGCTAAAACTATGTAAATAGAAAGTGAAAAGATTACTAGATATCTTGGCAATGGAACCAATTTGTTTAACCAAAAAGTAATTCTTGTAGTAAAAAAAAAAAGAATTCGTATTTCTAGTAACCAATTTTACTTCACTTTTTTCGTATGCAAAAGAATTGAAAATAATGGAAAGCACTATTGAGGAAATAAAGAAAAAGAAAATCTTATTGATTATTGTTGCTTCCTTCCAAAAGGAAATATATGATCTTCCAACAACAAAGAATAGTCAAATTATATGCATTTGATAGTATAGCTTCGTGAATTTCTTGTTGGGACTACAATTTGTAATTGTTTCTCCCTACTTAATTCCAACCCATTACTAATATTTATTATATTGATTAACCGTAACATAGGTGATTCATAACAGTTATGATAATAATAGCCAATCGTGCATAATAAGGGATTATGCTTATTTCTTTCCATAGTCATGGCTACCATCTTCATGGCCTTTAATTATCTATTCCGCACCTATTTCCTCTTTTTCAGTTGTCAGGTATGGTATCTTTGTAGACGATCCCGTGAGTATTTTACTCATGTCTTCTCTAATATCCATTCTTCTCTATTGTTTTGACTCTTATACCACCTATCAACATATCATTATTCCACGTGGCGAGTATATTTTTCTACCAATACATCGACTAGGTAAGTCTAACTAGATGGCACAAACCGATGTTCTATTTTGGTGTAACCTGCACATCAAGAGACACGACGTGCTTGTAGAATACGACTTGCAACACCAACTAACTAAGTTGATTATGTTGAAGTCTTAGTCAAATCTAGGGGTGTTCAAACCGAAACCGAAAAATTGCACCAAACCGAAAAGCCAATGATTAAAAAACCTAATTATATTTGGTTGGTATTGAGTAAAAAGATCTAAATCAAACTGATATATAAATATATAATTTCTATATATACTTTTAACACTTTATAGAATTTTCTTTAGAAAATGCCTAGAAATGTTTGGATCCTCTCATGGGATGTAATATTTATTACAACTATGAAGTTCATTCATCTTATTTACCTTAAATAATGGGTTGTATAACTTTCTTATCAAGTGTTATTGAAATGTGTAAATCATCTTGTCACGACCCAAAACCCATTATAGGTCGCGATGACACCCAACGTTGTTGTTAGTCAAGCCAATGAACTACTAACTTAGTTATTCATTTTATTATTTTGAAATGATGAATCTTGTTAGGTAGGGACATAAATGCGTTAAAGTCGTAATAAAAATACAATTTAAATATTATACAAGTAAAAGTGTATCGAGGTTAAGCAAACCATAAACAAATTGTAGAATCATCCCAAAACCTGGTGTCACAAGTGCATGATCATTTACTAAGGAGTACAATAGTAATACAACATCTGTCCAGAATGTAAATAAGACATGATAAAGTAAATAGTACGATGGAGACTTTGTGAGCTGCGATACGTAGCCTGGAAAGAAGCTCACCATAAAGTCTCCTCAGCAGCTGCGTGCACGCGCCAAGATGACCACCAATTGAACCTGTTAGATCTTGTACATTTAGTGCAGAAGTGCATCATGAGTACGTAAATCAACGCATACCCAGTAAGTATCTAGCCTAAACCCAGAGAAGTAGTAAGGAGGGGTAGACATCGACACTTACTATAGGTCCAATAAAGCAATATGATAAATCATAAGCAGATATGAAGCACAACAACAATAATGGGGTAAAACTGTAATTTACATAATCTTCCCAAAATTTCTTTTAAAGATATAAATTTCTCAGTCTCATATTCAGTCTCAATAGCTCATATGTCATGTGCCAGTATCAAACAGATGAGGAATACCATATAAAATGCCAAGCATAAGTGAAAGGATAACCTCGTGAATATTCGGGCAGCTAGCTATATAACGCACAATTATGCCAAGGTCGTATGACTCGATCCAGAATAATATGTACGCTGCTAATGGTCGACCGATATGAACCGTAGATGCATCTATTATACCGCTGTGGCGTTCGACCCTCTACACAAGAAAGGATGGAACTTACAAAATTATGGGACACGTTCTTACAATACAATACATGATCATAAGGTAAATATAACCTTTACCGTTTCTCAATTAATTTGCCAACAACTCAAGGTGATAAGGCTCGACATATATATATATATATATATATATATATTTCACAATCAATTTCAATTATGAATTGAATTAATTAACCCAACAGAATGAGTTCAAATAATTCAAATACTACATGATAAAGTCCTAAGTCTACCCCGGACAGAAACATGCTTTAACTACATACGGACTCTCGTCACCTCGTGCGTACGTAGCACCCACAAATAGTAACAAATAACAATTACATCACCTAGGGGTTAGTTTCTCCCTCACAAGGTCAGACAAGAGACTTACCTCCGAAGTTCCATAACCGGCTCCAACGCCTCTCTAACACCTCAAATCAATGCCCATCGACCCGAAATTAGTAAATAAGGTGCAAATCAATCAAAATATACTCAAATGCATATAATTTAACAGTTTATAATAATTCTCAACTCCGCTAGAAAAGTCAACAAAGTCAACCCTCCAGCTCACGTGCCCGAATTTTGAAAATTCTTGAAGATAATCATTACCCATAACACCAAAATTCGAATATATAGTTTATTCCTAATTCCATGTCCAATTTAGTGGTAAAAATCCAAAAATACTAATTTCTAGATTTCTTTCCGAATCTCACAATTTGTACTAATTTCCATGTTTAATTCCTTGTAGAATCCATGTAGTCCAGGTAATAAGTTTTTGATATTCAAAAACCCCTGTTAAAAAGCTAACAATATGCTGGAATTACATACCTTGACATAGATGATGTAAATCTTTCCCTCCATGAGCTCCAAAAATTGCACAACCAAATGAAAAATGGGAGAGAAATGGGCTAAGTCCCGTATTAAATTAATCTGCCCAGGCCCGCTCTTCTTCGCGATCGCGAAAAAACCATCACGATCGTGAATGTCAGAATCACTACCTCCAAAATTTCCTCTATGCGTTTCCGACCTCCTCATCGTGTTTGCAAAGCCTACTGACTCCTACCCTTTGCGTTCGTGGGCCACGAGTCGCGTTCGCGATGGCTTAGCGTCTGTCAGGCCACATGTTCCCTTCTTTCTTCGCGTTCACGTAGGCTACCACAACCTCTTCTCCAGATTCGCTGCTCCTGTGTCGCGTTCGCGATGAGCAATTCTCAGCAGCCCCAAAATCCTTCTTCACGAATACATGAGACCCTTCGTGTTCGTGAAGAATAAAACCAGACACCAGCACCAGCAATTGCAAAACAAGGAAAATGGTCTGAAATCACTCTGAATCACAGCCGAGGCCCCGTCCAATCACACCAAGAAGTCCTAAAACACAACTTAAACCTGCTCGAGGCCTCAAATCACACCAATAAAACACCGATATCGTTTACTCAATAGTCAAACCTTAGTCAACTCTTCTAACTTAAAGCTTCCAAAATGAGAATTTTTCATCCGAATCAACTCTAAACTTCCCGGAATTTAATTCTGATAACATGTACAAGTCATAATACATGAAGTGAAGCTACTCACGGCTTCAAACCGCCGAACGACACACTAGATCTCAAAACGACCGGTCGGGTTGGTACATTCTCCCTCGCTTAAACATATGTTCATCCTCGAACGTGCTAAGAATTGTTCTGAAGTTGTCCAAAATCACTTTTTAACACCTCGCGCACCTATCCATGACGGCACAACCCACATGAGCACATTAGCTCGATATAGTATTAAGATCCTTCCTTTTTCTTAGCCAACAAGCCTTAGAACCAGGTTCCAACATCCGGAATTCTCCACGAGTCCTGATTCTAACATACGACCATCGTGTCAATCACTACACACTTACTAAAAACATGATTATGCACCTTTGTTGAAATCACACCATGCACCGCATTATTCTCATTCCTATATTAACATTCCAATCGTAGAAGCTGCAAATTCCCTAACCTGATGCCCATAGTATACCTCATATACATATAAGCCGTGATCCAACCCTCACAATACTAAAATGATGAAAATGACGCGTAGAAGCTCATAAGCACCTGCCAAAGCAATAAATCATGGAGTCCGTCCTCCTAACAAGAATCATTATCTCATTGATCACGCTCAACCATGTCTTGTAGAAGACTAAGCGGGCGTTGCAAATATAATCCGGGGTATTACTCCCAGAGTCGATCCCACAGGGAATTTACGTATCAATTGAGTCTATAAAATACTAAACTGTTGCTAAATCAAGTTTCTAAAGACTTTGAATATCAATTTGGTGATGTTTAACTAATTCTACAATAAATAATAATAAACTAGCAATTAACTAACAATTTAATGTAACAATGATAATAAAGGGTCTAAGGTTATGGTTTCCC
>MDKJ01116623.1:0-10531 GCA_005239525.1 Nicotiana knightiana
TCAATTTCACCTTGTCTAATGCATCCTGGACCAAGTCTGTACCCAAGAGCCTAGCCTCACCTGAATCAAACCACCCCACTGAAGACCTACACCGCCTCTCGTATCAAGCCTTGTACGGAGCCATCTGAATGCTCTATTGATAACTGTTGTTATATGCAAACTCCGGGAGCGGCAGAAACTGGTCCGATGAACCCCCAAAATCAATAACACAAGAGCGTAACATGTCCTCCAATATCTGGATAGTGCGCTCAGACTGTTCGTCCGTCGAGGGTGAAAGTTTTTGTTTAACTCAATCTGAGTACCCAACTCTCACTACACGACCCTCCAAAAATGCGATGTAAACTGTGTGATCCTATTTGAGATGATGGAAACTGGGACACCATGAAGGCGAACAGTTTCTCGGATGTAAATCTCAGCCAACCGCTCTGAAGAGTAAGTAGTACCACTGGAATGAAGTGTGCGGACTTGGTCAGCCGATCCACAATCACCCTTATAGCATCGAACTTCCTCAAAGTCCGTAGGAGCTCAACTACGAAATCCATGGTGATCATCTCCCACTTCCACTCTGGGATCTCTAACCTATGAAGCAAGCCACCCAGTCTCTGATTCTCATACTTACCCTGCTGACAGTTAAGACACCGAGCCACAAACTGGACTATATCCTTCTTCATCCGCCTCCACCAATAGTGTTGTCTCAAATCTTGGCACATCTTCGCGGCACCCCGATGGATGGAATACCACGAGATGTGGGCTTCCTTAAGAATGGATTCTAGAAGCCCATCCACATTGGGCACACATATCCGGCGCTGCATCCTCAACACGCCATCATCACCAAAAGTCACATCTCTAGCATCACCTTGCTGAACCCTGTCATGAAGAACGAGAAGATGGGATCATCATACAGACGCTCCCTGATACGGTCATAAAGAGAAGACCTGAAGACCACGCAAGCCAATACCCGACACGGCTATGAAATATCAAATCTGACAAGCTGTTTAGCTAAGGCCTGAACATCCAATGCCAAATGTCTCTCTGCCACTGGAAGATATGCTAAAGTCCCCAAACTCTCTGCTCGGTGACTCAAGGCATCGGCCACCACATTGGCCTTCCTGGAATGGTACAAAATAGTGATATCATAATCCTTAAGAAATGCCCAACCATCTCCGTTGATGCAAATTAAGATCCTTATGCTTTAATAGATGCTGCAAACTATGGTGATCAGTATAGATCTCACAATGAACCCTGTAAAAATAATGTCGTCAAATCTTTAAGGCGTGATCAATAGCTGCTAACTCAAGATCATGGACATGATAGTTCTTCTCATGAGGCTTCAACTGGCGTGAAGCATAAGCAATCACCCTGCCCTCCTACATCAGAACACATCCAATATCTATCCTTGAGGCATCACAATACACGGTGTAAGAACCTGAAGCTGACAGCAGAACTAGAACTGGAGATGTGGTCAAAGCAGTCTTGAGCTTCTTAAAGCTCTCCTCGCACTCATCTGACCACCTGAATGGAGCACCCTTTTGGGTCAATTTGGTAACGGGCTATGAAATAGATGAAAAACCCTATATAAATTGACGGTAATAGCCCGCCAAATCAAGAAAGCTCCTAATCTCCGTGGCTGAGGACGGTCTAGGGCAACACTTCATCGCCTCTATCTTCTTCAGATCACCTGAAAACGCTCACTAGACACCCACATTCCCCAAAGCTGCTATTGAACTAAGCCAAAACTCACACTTGGAGAAATTTGCATGAAGCTTCTCCTCCCTCAATCTCTCTAACATAATCCTCAGATGTTGAGCATGCTCCCCCTGGCTGTGAGAGTACACCAGAATGTCATCAATGAATACAATAACGAATGAGTCCAAATAGGGCTTAAATATATTGTTCATCAAATGCATTAACACTACTGGGCATTGGTCATCCCAAAAGACATCACCAAAAACTCATAATGGCCATATCGGGTCCTGAAAGTTGTCTTAAGAATATCCGAATCTCGAATCTTCAATTGGTGATATCCGGACATCAAATCAATCTTGGAGAACATCCTCGCTCCCTGAAGCTGGTCAAATAGATCATCAATACGAGGCAAAGGATACTTGTGCTTGACTGTGACCTTGTTCAACTGCATGTAATCAATGCACATCCTCATGGAACCATCCTTCTTCTTCACAAATAGAACCGATGCACCCAAGGTGAAACACTAGGCCGAATAAACCCATTATCAAGGAGTTCCTAAAGTTGTTCTTTCAACTCATTCAACTCCTCCAGTGCCATACGATACGGTAGAATAGAAATGGGCTGAGTGCTCGACACAAAATCAATATCAAAGTCAATATCCCTGCCATGCGGCATGCCCGACAGGTCTGCAGGAAACACATTCGGAAAATCACATACCACCGGAATAGAATCAATGGCAGGAGTCTCTGCACTAACATCCCTAAAAAAATCCAAGTAGGATAGACAACCCTTCTCAACCATCCGTTGAGACTTCTAATATGAAATCACCCTACTAGGTACATAGTCTATAAAACCGTTCCACTCAACCCTCGGCAACCCCGATATCACCAACGTCACGATCTTAGTGTGACAATCTAGAACAATATGACATGGAGGCAACCAATCCGTACCCAATAACACATCAAAATCAATCGTACTAAGACAACAAAAGGTCCACCGAAGTTTCTAGACCCCGAATAGTTACCACATATGACTGATACGCGGTCCACAACAATAGTATCGCCCACAGGAGTAGATACTGAACAAATGAGACTAAATACTCACCGGGCATATCCAAAAAATGAGTGAAATAAGAGGAAAATATGAATAAGTGGAACCAGGGTCAAATAATATCGAGGCATCTCGGTGGAAAACTAAAATATACCTGTAATCACAACATCTGAAGCAATGGCATCTGTTCTGGCAAGGATGGAATAGAAACGGGTCAGGCCACCCCCTGATCCGTCTCCCCTCTCGGGCGACCCCTAGCTGACTGAGCTCCACCCCTAGATGATTGGACGGGTGGTGGAGAAACTGGTGCTGGTTCCATCGGCCGAGTACTCCGATGTGGATCCCCACTCAATAGCCTAGGGAAATCTCTCATGATGTGAAAAATATCTCCGCACTCGAAACAACCCCCGTCTGACGGAACTGCTGCTCCTGATGCCTAGAAGAACTACCCAGGGACACTTAAACAGACGGGGCATGGTGAGAAACCTGCATTGGTAGTGCACTGAATGATGACTGGCCTTACTAATGACTGTGGGAACCATGGTCAGATGGTGAACCACAGTGAAATGGGTGAGCTGTTTGAGCCTGTCTGAAATGATGACCTCTACCGTATTGGAACTAACCCTCAGAATGAGCACCGCTGAATCCACCCTGACCATGAGGCCTTTTGGCCTCCTCTCAACCCCCTCCTTATCACCAACCATCTCAATCTGTCGAGCAATGTCGACAACCTCATCAAAGGTAGCATCAGACACTATCTTTCTGGTCATAAGCAATCGCAAGTGAAAAGTGATACCTTCTATGAACCTCATGATCCTCTCCCTGTCTGTGGGAACCAACCATATAGCGTGACGGGCCAACTCCGAGAATTGCATCTCATACTGCGTCACAGACATATCATCCTGACGAAGTTGCTCAAACTGCCTGCGCAGCTCCTCTCTGTGGGACTCAGGCATGAACTTCTCCAGAAAGACCATGGAAAATTACTGCCAAGTAAAGAGAGTTGCACCAACTGGCCTATGCCTCTCGTAAGTCTCCCACCATCTGAGTGCAGCTTCAAAGAACTAAAAAGTAGTAAATGAGACCCCAGAAGTCTCCAAAATACCAGTTGTACGGAGTATCCTCTAACACCTATCCAAGAAACCCTAGGCATCCTCTCCCTCTGCACCGCTGAAAGGTGGAGGCTGGAGTCTCCCAAACCTCTCTAACCAACGCTGATCATCCTCAGGCATGGCAGGAACCACATATTCCTGTGCAGCTACAACCGGGTAGGCTGGTGGTGCCCTTGGTGTCTACAGTCCTTGTACAACCTACTCAGGTGTGCGGGCGACGGGAGTCTGAGTGCCTCCCCCAGCCTGATAAGTGGTTGTGGCCGCCGAAACAGAGACCGCCTGAGCAAGGCCAGTAAATACTGCTAGAATCTGAGCTAAGGCCTACTGAAGGCCAGGAATCACGATGGGCATAGGTGGTGCCGGAGCTAGTCCCTATGGAGCATCCATAACTGGGACCTGGTCCTTATCTTGGGCAATTGGTGGATCTGCAGGTATTGCCCCAGCTACTGTGTAGGCTGCACCTCTGCCCCTACCACGGCCTCTACCGCAGCCTCGGCCTCTCGGGGCTCTAGTTGGTGGTACTAGTGGATGGCCTTCCATCCCGGTTGTACGAGTCCTCACCATCTGTGAGAGAATGAAACAACAGATGTTAGTTAGCAGAATAAACATATTCGCACGATAAAAATCCAAGAAAGTGATGTTTTCCTATGGGTTCTACAGCCTCTCGAAAATAAGTACAGATGTCTCCGTACCGATCCTTAAGAATCTACTAACCCGCTCATGGCTCGTGAGACCTATGTAACCTAGGCTCTGATACCAACTTGTCACGACCCAAAACCTAACAAGTCATGATGGCGCCTATCGATGGTACTAGGCAAGCCGACTTTTCCAAAATACTTTAGAAATCAAATATAAAAGTAATTTAAAACTTTTCCATATCAGGAATTTTCATTAAAAAAATCAAAGTTTAACTCAAAATAGAATGGAAGTGCAGAAAACTGTACCGAAACATCAGGGTGTCACCAAGTCATGAGCGTCTAGGTATAAAAACTAATACAACCGATGTCTAAGTGTCAATACAAGGCTGAAATAAATATAGAATGAGTGACAAGGTCATGTGGATGCTGGCAGCTACCTCGTAGTCTCTGGAACTCGATCACGCCTGAACTCAACGGTCTCTGTGGTCAAACACACCTGGATCTGCACATGAAGTGCAGGGTGTAGTATGAGTACAACCGACTCAGCAAGTAACAAAAATAAGTAAGGAACTGAGAAGCAGTGACGAGCTATACAGAACAGTTCATTTGATAATTTTCAAAGTCTAAGAGTAAACATGAGTAATGCTAGTAACATGAGTCAAATCAGTTGCATATTTACGAAGTTCAAGTAAAACCAAATATCATCTAAATGCAGCAACAAAGGGAAAAGATTCAACCTCACGGGGTACTGCCACTCGAGCTCTCAATAACTAAACACTCGGCTCTCAGCCTTCAATATACACGCTCAATAGGTACCTATGCTCACTAGGGGTGTTCAAACCCTGAAGGGGCTCCCACAACCCAATTTCTATAATCTGCACAGACAACTCACGTGTCGCACAGACAATTCACGTGCCACACGGACAACTCACGTGCTCTAATATCATATCAAGGTCCACAAGGACAACTCGCATGCTACCATATCGTATCAGAATCTTCATAGACAACTCACGTCTCGCACGGACAACTCACGTGCTAAGGTACAATACCTCACAAACAGACCCTCAACCTCACCTGGTCACGAACCTCTCTAGTCTCACCGCGCTCAGTAAAGGAGGGAAAACTGCCCAAATCATAATGCTATAGTGTATCAACAGGGAATAATAACAGAGACTGAGGTAAACATAACAAGAAACACTATGACGGAGTATAACAACCATAAGCAGGTACATGGCCTAAGCATGATTTCTAACATGAAAGGCAGTCAAATTTCTAGCAGACTAGTAATGCATATAAGCACATAAAGGCTATTAGACTTTTCAGTCTAACGGGATGGACCAAGTCACAATCCCTCATGGTGTACACTAACACACCCATTACCTAGCATGAGTGTCACCTCCAAATAGTCACATTATACCAAACTCCGGGTTTCATACCATCAAGACCAGATTTAAAATTGTTACCTACCTCTACAACATAAAAATCGTACTCCGGAATTCCTTTTGCTCTCGAACCGGCCACCAAATATCCCGAATCTAGCCACAAGCAATACAATACGATCAATATAGGCTAAAGAAATCAATTCCACAGGAAAAATACCAAATTATAGCCAAAAACCCGAAATTGCCCTAACCCGACCCTTGAGCCCACGTTTCAAAATCCGATTAAAATCACAAAACCCAAAAGCCCATTCACTCACGAGTCTAACCATACCAAATTTACTCTAATCTGATAACAAAATCCTATTCAAAACTTCAAAATTCCATCTCAAGAACACTTCCTCTTTTTGCCAAAAGTTTTCCCCCAAATCACAAATTAGATGATAAAATTAAAGTTATAATCATGGGATTTAACCAAAACAAAGTGAGAAACACTTACCTCAATAAACTCCGCGAAAATCCCTTCAAGAATCGCGCAAATGCGTGATCTCTACCTCAAAATATTAAAATGAGCTCAAACCCTCAATTTTGAATTTAACACTGTCTGCCCAGATTTCTTCTTCGCGAACGCGACCGTCCTCTTGCTTTCGCGTAGACCAGCTCAGGCTGCCGCTCAGCTTTATACTTTGCGAACACGACAACTGCTTTGCAAACGCGATGCTTTACCAGCTCAACCCTTCACGAACGCGAACGCGACCCCCGCATCGGGAAGGTGTAGATTAAGGACCTGGGGTCCCCAACTGCCTCGCTCTTCTTCGCGAACGCGGCACCACTCACGCGTTCGCGATGCACACACTTCCCTACCATTCGCGTTCATGTCCGCTCCTTCGTGAATGCGTAGAAAAAAATTTCACCATCTCAGAAACACTCTTCGCGAACGTGAGACCCCTCTCACGAACGCGTAAGAGAAACAAAAAACAAATACAACAACAGATCAGTTGCACTTCTCCAAATCCCAGCCATCCGTTAGCCACCCGGAATCACCCCTCGGCCCTCGGAACCTCAATCAAATATATCAACAGGTCATATAACTCCATACGAACTAACTCGAACCTTCGAATCGCTCAAAACAACATCAAAACACTAAATTACACTCGGATTCAAGCCTAAGAACTTCTAAACTTCCAAATTCCGCAAACGCCGCCGAAACCTATTAAACCATGTCCGAATGACCTCAAACTTTACACACACGTCAAAAATGACACCACGAACCTACTCCAACTTCCGGAATTCCATTTCGGGCCCGATATCAAAATTTCCAATGCCGACCAAAATCGCCAAAATTCCATCTTTCGCCAATTCAAGCCTAATTCTACTACGAACCTCAAAAACACCTTCCGGACGTACTCCTACATCCGAAATCACCTAATGAAACTAACGGAACCATAAAAATTCAAATCCAGGATCGTTTACACACAAGTCAACATCTGGTTGACTTTCCAACTTAAGCTTCTAATAAAGAGACTAAGTGTCTCAATTTCTCTCCGAACTAACCAACCCGATACGATATAATACAGTTGTAGAGTCGAAAAGAAGCAGAAATGGGAGAAACGAGGCTATTACTCTCGAAACGACCGGCTGGGTCTTTACCTACATTTTCTTTATAACAAAGCAAGCAACAGATTCTATGTTCAAATCTCACAATCTTCGAAAAAGCTAAATATGGTTTGACGTGTTTGTCCCTTGAAAAAGAATTAGGTACACACCCAAGGGTAAGTACAATCGGCAAAGGTTGAGCAACTTGTGTTTTAGGTCACAAGTTCGAGCCTTGCACCAAGCGAACTAACTCTTGTTTTTAAGTGGAGAAAAGTAGAGGGTGGGCCTTCATCACCGAGTTTCGAAGGATGTAGTTGGCTTAAAGGGTCGGCTCCTGAAAAAAAAAAGAGTTAGGTCCAAACGCAAGGAGACATGTTGAGGCATAATATAATTAAGTAGATGAAAGTGTTAGAGAGAGCATACTTTTATGTACCTTTGTCAAGGTTATGAAGGGATATAGTAAAATTATATCTGGGAAGTGCAACGGAAACTGTCGTCTCATTCCTGTCATCATGAATGGAAGGATATGATAAATACCGTGTACTTTGATAGTTATGATTTTATCTAATTCAGAAAAAGGATCAATTGACGAGATACTTGTTATCGCTTCTGTGTTAAAACTCAGAAAATCAGAAGAACTGTTAGAAGAAACAGAAAATATATATAAACGATAAATAATATTCCGAGTCCACAATTTTCTTGTGTGTCCTTAAGGAATTTTAACCCCCTCACAAGTTGCCAAGGTAATGGATTAAATCCTCCCAGGATAAAACGGAATGACCTTCCTGCAACAGTGGCAATACCAACTGCAGGATACCAACAAACTCAAAGAACGGAGCAAGATCACACTTACGAAGTTGAGAGAGAGAGAGACTGCGAAGTAGAATGCAGTATTCAGAAATGGGAATTCGTTTTTCAGTGTCTGGAAATTAAGCCATGCCTCAGAATTTATAGGCAACTATAGGCAACTATTGGAAGAGGTGTGATGTCTGTTCAGGAAAATAAAGTGTCTGTTCAGGAAGGAAAACAAGCAAAGGCAGCGTTTTTGGATTTCAGTTAATTCCGTTAATGAACTAACTAATATTTAATTTAATTATTAAATAATTAATTAAATAAACTTTGTCCAAAAATAATCTTATCGATCGATCATTTTACAAATCCAAATCCAAATCCAAATCCAAATCCGAATCCGAATCCGAATCCGAATCCGAAGCCGAAGCCGAAGCCGAAGCCGAAGCCGAAGCCGAAGCCGAAGCCGAAGCCGAAGCCGAAGCCGAAGCCGAAGCCGAAGCCGAAGCCGAAGCCGAAGCCGAAGCCGAAGCCGAAGCCGAAGCCGAAGCCGAAGCCGAAGCCGAAGCCGAAGCCGAAGCCGAAGCCGAAGCCGAAGCCGAAGCCGAAGCCGAAGCCGAAGCCGAAGCCGAAGCCGAAGCCGAAGCCGAAGCCGAAGCCGAAGCCGAAGCCGAAGCCGAAGCCGAAGCCGAAGCCGAAGCCGAAGCCGAAGCCGAAGCCGAAGCCGAAGCCGAAGCCGAAGCCGAAGCCGAAGCCGAAGCCGAAGCCGAAGCCGAAGCCGAAGCCGAAGCCGAAGCCGAAGCCGAAGCCGAAGCCGAGCCGAGCGAGCGACGACGACGGCGCGAGGATACATCCTCTTCAACTCCTTTTAAGAGCTCTAAGAAGTGATCCTATATTTATACACACAAGTGTAGTTGTCTTTCACCAATGTGGTACAAAGTTCATGACAAAAGCTCACTTGATTCAAATTTTCATTTCCCTCCATTTTATTTCCCACCATTTCCCAATTCACACTCCTAGACTTTTAAGCCCAATGCTTAAAGTCTTTAAGCCCAATGCTTAAAGTCCAACAATCCCCCACATGAATGGGAATGGCTGTAACAAGAATGATCATAGATGGACGCTGTGTGATTTGCAAGTAAGGATTAATTGCATCTGGATAAGTAGGTTTCCCTTTGAACTTTCCGTAGTGAACATATGTCGGATATACTCGGTCAATCGGTAGATTTGATATCTTTGAACCGTCGAACTTTAGTGTATACCTAGACAACCATATGTCACACAACCAACCCTTAACCGTCTTTTGGTTCTCATTGTTGTGTTCGTTTCAGCCATGAACACCACCTGGTTTTATAAGTGCGTAGAGAATTGGCCTTACAGAATTCTCATTGAAGCGGCTTCACTTCACACTTACATAGGTGATTCCTAAACGTGTAATCTTTTAGATTAACACCACTTCAAACTTAGGTAATCATTAAAGAACGTGTAAAGTTCTATCCTTGTTACTATACATTGTCTTCATTACTAGAAGGGACCAAAAAAAAATATTTTCTTTGACAATGTTGAACCGGTCAATCATAACTTTGTTTGAGCTCCTTGAACCTAGATCTCGGAATATCCAAAATTCTAGGTAGAGTTACCGCCATGATGACTTGTCCTCGGCCATAGTCCCATTCCCTTAGATGATTTCTCAACTCCCTCTCTAGTTATGCCTTTTGTAAGCGGATCCGCCACATTATCCTTTGATCTTACATAATCAATAGTGATAATTCCACTAGAAAGTAGTTGTCTAACGGTGTTATGTCTTCGCCGTATATGACGAGACTTTCCGTTATACATAACGCTCCCTGCCCTTCCTATTGCAGCCTCACTATCGCAATGTATGCATATAGGAGCCAAAGGTTTTGGCCAGAATGGAATGTCTTCTAAGAAGTTTCGAAGCCATTCAGCTTCTTCACCGGCCTTATCCAAAGCTATAAACTCTGATTCCATTGTAGAGCGAGCGATGCACGTCTGCTTGGAAGACTTCCAAGATACTGCTCCACTGCCAACAGTAAAGACATATCCACTTGTGGACTTTGTTTCTGTTGAGCCGGTTATCCAATTTGCATCACTATATCCTTCGATAACCGCAGGATATTTATTGTAGTGGAAAGCGTAATCTTGGGTATATTCCAAATATCCCAGAACCCGTTTCATTGCCACCCAGTGATGTTTATTGGGATTATTTCTGAATCGACTAAGTTTACTTATTGCACAAGCTATATCAGGACGTGTACAA
>ML422414.1:0-15000 GCA_005239525.1 Nicotiana knightiana
CTTGTAGTAAGTACTATAAGTTAGTGTGTGAAAGTCTTTGTAAGAGAGTCATTACAAAGTGGCATGTAATAGTTGAGATTACAAGTTAGTGAAGTTGAAATCCTATCAGTATAGGTCGTGATTTTTTGTCCCCTTGAGTTGGAATTTTTCCACGTAAAAATCTTGTGCTTCTTTTACTTACTGTCTCTACTTATAACTCTACGGGAACTGCTAAAGGACCAGGTCTCGTTACTGTTAGCGGACTCATAAAAACTATCAATTGGTATCAGAGCGAGTTCTTTCTAAAAGGTTAACACCTAGAAAGGATCTCTAATGGTTGTTCCACCCAACTTTGAAGAAGGAAAATCAACATACCGACCTCCTAGATTCAGTGGTCAGTACTACGGATGGTGGAAGACTCTCATGCATGATTTCATAATGGCTGAAGATTCTGAGCTATGGGATGTCATTTGTGATGGTCCCCATGTTCCTATGAAGAAGGTAGGAGAACTAGGTTCCTGATAAACGATTCAACGGGAAAAGTGTAGCTGACAATGTTGTGAAGCAAGCTGTTGCTGCGTGGGAGATTCCTCTAGTGAATCAAAAGAGGAACCAGAAGCTGGAAACAGCTCCATGATGGCTATAGAGAACGAAGGCAAGGAGTATGATTCACTGTTCGCTCTAATTACCCAGTCTGATGATGATGAAGAGGATGACAATGATGAGGAAAACTTCAGGGATGTACAGAGAAATCTGAAGTCCTACTCTTCTACAAAAATTAATGTCATTAGCAAATATTCTGATTGATACTTACTACAGCTTAGTTGATGATAAGGATACATTGACTATAGAGCTAGGAGAAGATAAACAATCTAGAGATGATCTGGTTGTTTGTATGGTAGATTTGAAAGAGACCATAAGTGATCTTGAAAAAGAAAAGGAATCTTTAACCTGTAGAATAAACAGTGTAGAAAATGAGAGAGATAACTTAATGGTAGTGATTGTAAACTTGAAAGAGACAATTAGTAACCTTGAGAAAGAAAAAGAAGTGCTAGCTGAAAAAATAAGTAATGTAGAAAAAGAGAGAGATGACTTAATGGTAGTGATTGTAGACTTGAAATAGACCATTAGTAACCTGAGTAATGAAAAGAATGTTTTAGCTGAGAAGATTAATGTTGTCCAGTAGGAAAAAGATGACCTTTTGGTGGTAATCACAAACCTAGAGGAAATAATGGAGGGACTCAAATTAAAACATAGGGTTGCAAGCATAGAGAAAGGGAAAGAGGTAGCTAGTGAGAAACATATTAAGCTTGAAAAAGAACTAAATGATGTCAAAACAAGCATATGCTGTGAACTTGAGAAAACAGGCAACTTCAAGCTGAAATGGTCAAACTGAAATTTGATCTTGAAAAATCACTGAAATGGACCTAGTCCACAGATGTTGTTACTGATATGTACTTTAGAAACAGTGGAAACAGACAGGGGATTGGGTTTCAAAAGGATAAAATTCCTTACAATCCTCACAGCAAGTATGTCACCGTCCCAGGGTTCAATCTGTTCAGAAAAATAAAGTGTTTGCTGACAAAGTGACTAATAAGAGGGAACCAGGTCCCAGCAAAAAAAATCAATTCTCACCTGCATGGACTAGAAGAGCACTTATTCACCCCTTTCCTAACTACAAGGGACCCAAACTTGTTTGGGTTCCTACATCTAACCCTTAATTCATATGTGCGGGGACCAGTGAGAGGAACATGACTACAATGGATCATGGACAGTGGATGCTCAAAGCACATGGCTGGGAATACCATAGATTTTCTCTCACTGAAAGCCCTGCAAGGAGGAGATGTATCCTTTGGAAAAATAAAAAAAAGGTACATTCTCGGTGTTGGAAGGGTTGGAAGATCACTTGAACACTCAATTGAGAATGTGTACTATGTAGACGGATTGAAGTATAGTCTCCTGAGTGTTTCTCAAATATGTGATAAAGGGAACAAAGTAGAATTCTTGTCCAAAGTGTGCATGGTTACTAGCCTAGTAACTAGTGAGGTGGTACCGATAGCCAAGAGGCACAAGAATATCTATGTTGCTGGCTTTGAATCGCTGGAAGCTGGTGAAGTGAACTGCTTAAAGGAAGTTGGTGATGATGCAGAATTGTGGCATAGAAGACTGGGTCATGCAAGCTTTTCTCTCTTGAACAAACTGATACAGAATGACCTGGTTCGTGGTCTGCCAAACTCTAAGTTCAAAGAGCAAAGAGTATGTGATGCGTGTGCCAGAGAAAAACATGTGAAATCACCCTTCAAGAAAAAAAGGGATGTTTGCACATCAAAACCTCTTGAACTTCTTCACATGGATCTGTGTGGTCCTATGAGAATTCCGAGCAGAGGTGGAAAGAAGTACATCTTGTGATTGTGGATGACTATTCAAGATTTACATGGACACTGTTTCTTAGAGAAAAACATGAGACTTTTGAAGTATTTGTGGCGTTTGTCAAGAAAATTCAAGTGAAGATGGAGTTGAAAGTAGCCTGCATCAGATCTGACCATGGAACAGAATTTGACAATGCAAAATTTGATGAGTTATGCAATAATAATGGGATCACGCATAATTTCTCAGCTCCAAGGACCCCTCAGAAAAATGGGGTGGTCGAAAGGAAAAATAGAACTCTGGAAGACATGGCACGGACAATGCACATTGACAGTGGGATTGCAAAACGTTTCTGGGTTGAAGCAATCAACACTGCATGTTATTTAGTCAACAGGTATATGATCAGGTTCTTCCTAAACAAAACCCCATATGAGCTGCTCAATGGAAGAAAGCCAAAGATAAATCATCTGAGAACTTTTGGTTGTAAATGTTATGTACTGAACAATGGGAATGACCAACTTGAAAAATTTGATGCAAAAAGTGATGAAGGAATCTTTTTGGGGTACTCCTCTCAAAGAAAATCCTATAAAGTGTACAACAAGAGAACTTAATGTGTAGAATAGAGTGTTCACATGTTATTCAATGAGACACCTTCCTCAAACAAGGAAGGATGTGGTGATGATCAAGACAATGAACCCCTCTTGGTTCTTGGAGAAATATCTGATGTTTCAAATGGGAAAGCTAACATGATGAGCTAGATGAGGGAAATAAGTGAAGACAATGCAACCTCTTCCTCAAATCCACATGAGGAACCCGGTACCCAAATTACTACCACTGAAGCTGAAGAGAGAGTTGGAGATGCTGTGCAAGGGACCCCACATGTAGTAGAACAAGAAATGCAAGGAAACTCTTCTGATCTATCCAGTTCCTCCACCAATCAAATCCAAGTTCCAAATTGAAAACACAAAAGCTCTCATCCCCTTGATAACATAATCACTCCTCTTGATTCAGGAGTTCAAACTCGATCCAGAACCAGCAACTCCCTAGCCTTTTCAACCTTCCTATCCCAAATAGAACCAAAATATATCAAGGAATATCTAAGGGATGCAGACTGGATCATTGCGATGAAACAGGAGTTGCATCAGTTTGAGAGAAATAAGGTTTGGCACCTGCTACCTCGACCCTCAGATAGAACCATCATAAGAACCAGGTGGGTGTTCAGAAATAAGCTGGATGAAAATAGAATTACAACAAGGAACAAAGAAAGGCTTGTTGTTTAAGGATACAATCAAGAGGAAGGGATTGATTATGATGAGACGTTTGCTTCTGTTTCTCTTATGGAAGCCATCCGGATTCTCATTGCCTTTGCATCTCATATGTAATTCACTTTATTCTAGATGGATGTGAAAAGTGCATTTTTGAATGGTTTTCTCAAGGAGGAAGTGTATGTCAAGCAACCTCCCGGGTTCGAAAGTCATGTACATCCTGATTATGTCTTCAAATTGGACAAGGCTCTATACGGATTGAAGCAAACTCCTAGAGCTTCGTATGAGAGATTGTCGAAGTTTCTTCTGGACAATAGATTTACTCGAGGAAAAATTGACAACACACTGTTTCTAAGGAAATAGGGAAGGAACCTGCTTATTTGTCAGGTGTACGTGGATGACATCATATTTGGGGCTACAGCAGACTCATTATGCAAGGAATTCACCAAAATTATGGGTGATGAGTTCGAGATGAGTATGATGGGGGAACTGAACTTCTTTCTAGGTCTTCAAGTGAAGCAGTCCACGAAGGGAACCTGCATCAGTCAGCAGAAGTACATCAAGGAGCTGCTGAAGAGATTCGACATGGAGGAATCAAAAGAGATCGACACCCCTATTGCAGTTGCAACTAAGCTTGACATGGATGACTCTGGATCACCTATAAACCAAACAATGTACAGGGGGATCATTGGATCTCTACTCTACCTCACTGCGAGCAGGCCGGGTATTGTCTTTAGTGTGGGTTTGTGTGCAAGATTTCAATCAAATCCTAAGGAGTCTCATCTGAAGGCAGCCAAAAGAATCCTACGCCATCTCAAGGGCACACAGGACCTGATTTTGTACTATCTTTCAGGTGAAAATTTCAATCTTGTTGGTTATGTTGATGTTGATTATGCATGTTATCTAGTGGAAAGGAAAAGCACTTCAGGAATGGCTCATTTCCTTGGATCCTGCCTAATCTCATGGGGGACAAGGAAGCAAAAATCAGTGGCTCTCTCCACAGTTGAAGCAGAATATGTTGCAGTTGTATCTTGCTGCGCTCAACTGCTGTGGATCAAACAACAATTGGAGGATTTTGGGGCATACATTGACAGCGTGCCACTTCTATGTGACAACACCAACTCCCTCAACATGGCGAAGAAACCGGTTCAACACAAAAGGACCAAGCATATTGATGTGAGACATCATTTCCTCAGAGATAATGTTGAAAAGGGGTACATTTGTATGAAATTTTGCTGCACTGAAGATCAAATTGCAGACATCTTCACCAAGGCACTAAGCAGGGAACACTTTGAGAAAAACAGGATGGCACTGGGGTTGATGAAACCTAACTAAGGACCTGGTTCCCTTACATTGGCTATGAGAGTCACACTCAGGTACAGTTAGCTAAAGTGTTTTCTGACTAAGACTAACTCACATTATTACCGTTGCAGGTAGACACGCATGGTGATTACATAAATTAAAGGTACGGTNTCTCCACAGTTGAAGCAGAATATGTTGCAGTTGTATCTTGCTGCGCTCAACTGCTGTGGATCAAACAACAATTGGAGGATTTTGGGGCATACATTGACAGCGTGCCACTTCTATGTGACAACACCAACTCCCTCAACATGGCGAAGAAACCGGTTCAACACAAAAGGACCAAGCATATTGATGTGAGACATCATTTCCTCAGAGATAATGTTGAAAAGGGGTACATTTGTATGAAATTTTGCTGCACTGAAGATCAAATTGCAGACATCTTCACCAAGGCACTAAGCAGGGAACACTTTGAGAAAAACAGGATGGCACTGGGGTTGATGAAACCTAACTAAGGACCTGGTTCCCTTACATTGGCTATGAGAGTCACATTTCAGGTACAGTTAGCTAAAGTGTTTTCTGAATAAGCCTAACTCACATTAATACCTTTGTAGGTAGACACGTATGGTGATTACAAAAATTAAAGGCACGGTACTGTAGAACAAAAGGAAGCTGAAAAACAATCAAAAAAAAAAAAAAGACAAAACAAGTACATGACCTGGTTCCTATGCCACAAGTTAGTAGTTATGTTTTTTCCTATGCCTTTCTCAAGAAGCAACAAATTAAATGTTGATACCACGTCGTCCTACTTTTCAGTATCTGCGTTTGTCATGTCCCATCTCTCAATTTCTTTCACTTCCCCTGCACATTTTATTTTTCCAACACACCTACCGTCATTTTCTTTTAAACCTGTTTATCCTCCCTCTCTTTATTACTCCCTCTTCTTATCAAACCCTCAATCCACTCTAACTGCTCAGCACTATCTCTTCATATCCCTTCTCTGCAGATTGTAACCACCTCAACCTCGATCGTATCTCCTCAATGGCTGACGCAAAATCATCATCAATGGCTGATGCAAAATCATCTCCCCTGTCTGAAACCAACTCCTTCTCTTCTCCACCAGAGGCCTAGACCTCCACTCTCCCAGAGGTCATCACTCCCACACCTGCTTCCTCTTTACCTCCTGACACTGCTCCTCTCTCTCCAGAACCTACTGATCCACCTTCTTTCGAGTCACACAATGAAACCCCAACCAAAGTCACACCTCAGGCATCTGAAGCTTTTGCGGATGATCCTGATCAGTATTTGCACCCTTCTCTTCTTGATTCTACGGCTCCCATAGAGTCTCCTGAAAAGGAGGCAGCCAAAAACATCATGGTCATTGCTTCTGAAAGTCTTCCTTATGAAGGAGATTCTTCCCTGCCTAAGCCACATGGGGAAGAAACCCCATTTCTGGGAGATGAAGGGACCATGGTATTATTCGAATCCCCTGTTCATGACTTTGTCAAAGATAAGTCTGGTGAAGAACCAGTTTCTCCTCCCCCAGAAACCAAATAGGAACCTATCTTCTATACACCACCTCTGGAGTCCATTCCTCCCCTCTCTGAACCCATCAACGATGATGATGAGGATGAGATGGTTTTGAGTGCTCACTTTAAGCTCCACAAGAAAGTGGTTACTCCTGAGTCATCTTCTAAGCGACCATCTACTCGGTTACAAAGGAAGGAGACACTTGGTTCTGCTCTGGAAAAGAGCAAGAAAAGACTTAAAAGGAAGAAGAAAAGACTGATGAAGGAAGGAAAAGTAGTGGTGGATGACGTTATTCCTGTGGTGGAGGTAGATGAGGATGTAGAGGAAGAACCAAGTTCCCTAGTGAAAAGGTCCTCAAAACCGCAAAATTCTGTGGCTGAAAATTCAGATGAATGGGTGAAGGAATAATGTGTGACGCCTATGAAGAGTAGTGGAAAGCTTAAGCAAGCTGAAGTTGGTGAAGCCAATGTCAAAGAGTCTATGGTTGTAGAGTGTTCAAAGGGAAAGTCTGTAGTAAAACTGGGAAAAAGAAAGAGGGAAAGGGAAATTGTTGGGGAACCAGGTTCATCAAAAACTATACCTAGTGACAGTGGTAGATGGCAAGAGAAAGTGAGAAATCAAAGGATGTTATGGGGTCGAATTTTTTACCCTGAGATCTATGATATGGCTGGGATGAGGCAAATTGTAGCAATGGTTGAGTTCCAGAAGTGGGGTCGTCTCTTCAACGTGAGTGTGCCTAAGGTGTATGAGGATGCTATGCAAGAATTTTATGCATCTCTCTTCACCACTGCCGGGGATCATATCTGTGTTTTGGTTGGAGGAGTTGATATTGTATTCGATGATGCTGCTTTGGGAACGGTCCTTCAAGTTCCAGCTAAGGGGATGTCTTATGTGAAAACTACTACTACTGCTTGTGAGGGAAACTTTCGGTGATCCATTGTCAAGGAAGGTATAATTTAGCAAGGGGAACGGGTCCACAAGAAAGATATGCTCCCTGTTTACCAGCTTCATTTTGAACTGGTGAATAAGGTACTCCTTCCCCATGCTGAAAGGAGATCTATTGCCTCCAAGGCTGATTTAGCATTGATGGAAGCCCTTAATTCATTCACCGCTATAAATTTGGCTGCACTTATGATTGAACACATGAGGAAGGTGGTGAATTTCAAGGATGACAATCATGGGCTTCCGTATTGTTTCCTACTTACTCGAGTATTTGAGTTCTACAAGGTGCCTGTTGAAAACCCACGATGTAGGGACCCGCAAGCAGACCTTCTCCAAGACAACCTTAGAGGAATTTGAATGTTTTGAGAAAGTCGGGGGTAACACTTCAACAATATCTCAATTGATCAATGCGCTGAATAATGCAAATGAAGTGATCAGGAAGTTGAAGGCTCAAAATGCCATCTTGGAGACTCAGTTGAGTCAAGCCGCTGGGGGACCTGGTTCTTTTAATCCTTCCAATGAGGATGTTGCCTGCTTGACCAAAGAAAACACTGATCTTAGGCAGCAGGTTGAGAACCTTCGGGAGAAACTTTTAGAGGAACAAATGTCTGCAAATACCCGCATGGATTTGGTTCTCAAGACTCTGGCTGCCTCTTCCTCCAAGCCTTCCTCCTCTACTGCCCCCTAGGAGTCCGTCTGTGTCTTGTCCTCTTATACTTTTGATGTTTGTGGCTGGTAGTCTTTATTTTGTTTTCTTTTTGTGGTTATTAAGTATATTTCACTGTGCTACTCCCATCTTCACATTCCAAATTTAGTCTTTGCTCTCCTAAGCAAAGACTTCTATGTATTTAACAAAATCTTTTCGTATTAATGAATTAGCTTTCTAATGTTATACATAATGCCTGCTTGCTTTCTCTTTCTGTTTTCTATCATGTTATGTGCACACATGGGGCATGAGTTAGCTATGTTGGACTTCTTTATGCTTTCTGTATGTTTGTGCCTTTTTATGATGCCAAAAGGGGGAGGATAATTGATGTAGGCAGGAATTAAGGGGGAAAATACATAGTTAGGGGGGAAAATATGGTGCCCTGGTGTTTATCTGGTTCCCTAATATTTTATCTGGTTAAGTTATCGCGTAAAACCGTTCATCATTTGTAAAAGTTTGTCATCATCAAAAAATGGGAAATTGATGGGTTAGTCTTATGTTTTGATGATCTAACAAACTTTATGTCAAGAACCAGATAAAGGACCTGATGCGTAACCAGCATAACCAGTCAGCATAAACTCAAGAAATTTGAGCAGTGTACGCCTGAACTCTCTGGAAATAGTCTAGGGACCTGATCCCTTGACATTCCCTGACAGAAGTACAAGTCAACTCTACAGTTGGAAAGTTCTGACAGAAAGTGACTGAGTGCAACTGTGCATGTTACAGTGCAGAAACAGTGCAGTAGTCACTTCCCATTGGTTGAAGAGTGTACCAACTAAGCATGGGCATCCTTCTTGGGATGTCCTAGGGATATAATATCTTGTTTGGAGACAAACAAGATATTCACTTGAGCATTTACTCACATTCAAAAGAGCATTGAAGATTTGCTCCAGCATTCAAGACTCAAGTGTGTCAAGAATAAGAAAATAACTCCACTAATACGGACCAGTTTCACTATGTGTTTTTAGGTGTCCTTTAATTGAGTTGTAATCTTGTATTTTGTTTCTATTGTATCCTATCTTGCTTTATAGAAGCCTAGTTTTAGGAAACACAAAAATCATAAACCATCCGTATTTGTGTTGTGACTAACTTTAGTCATAAGTCAAAGTCTTTGTAACTAAGTTAGAAATAAAGTGGCTTGTATAAGTACTATAAGTTAGTGTGTGAAAGTCTTTGTAAGAGAGTCATTACAAAGTAGTCTGTAATAGTTGATATTACAAGTTAGTGAAGTTGAAATCCTACCAGTGTAGGTCGTGATTTTTTGTCCCCTTAAGTTAGAATTTTTCACGTAAAAATCATGTGCTTCTTTTACTTACTGTCTCTACTTATAACTCTAAGGGAACTGGTAAAGGACCAGATCTTGTTACTGTTAGTGGACTCATAGAAACTGTTACTAAATATAACCTATATGCTTTTAGATTTTATGCATAACTAACAAATATGCTCTTAATATACTTCTTGGAACATAGGAACCTCATAAAGGCTAAACACCCTTACAATTTTGAATAATTTATTAAGTTAGTTTTCTATTTTTCCATAACTCATATTGAGAGGTTTGAATTGTTAGATTTTTTTCTAATTATTTTTTTGAACCAATAAATTTAAGGCCCATAATTAATATTTAATTAATGATAAATCTTGTCCATCCGATCGGTTATATGACGGACGAATCGAATTGTGTGAGAACCTTTATAAATAGGTCCTCTCTCCATTTATTAGGGTTACCATCTTTTTTATTCTTTTTTCCATCACTAAAGGTGGCGGTTACGAAAGCTAGGGCAAATGACGAGAAACCAATTTCAGTTAACGCTTCTGCTTCGTGATAATGGCTTCCGTTTCATGTATGTTTTCTGTAATGATTATATATAAGATTATCATGTTTGATCCTAATATGAATTAAAGTTTATACTTACATGAATTTTCTTAGACGAAACTCTACTAAAATTGTAGCAAGTTGTCAATACAACTTCCCCATGATTATTGATCTTTCTCAATTTTCACAACAAATTTTAAATCCTTTACTTATGAAAAGTTTCATTTTGATTTAATCGAATAGCATAATCGTCGATAAAACTGATGCAATATCTCTTTTCCCCTCTTATTAATTTCCATTTAATTCACATATGTTAAAACGTGTAAGTTCAAGTAATTGTACACTTCTTTTCTACGCTAAGAAATGATTTCTTTGTCATTTTCACTTTGCAAACTCCACATTTATCTCAATGCTCAGGATTGCATGCTATATATCCAATTTTAGCACCTTCAATTGATAATGGGTAATCATTACCTAGATATATTATATTTGATATGGATGATATATAGTCCATAAACCTGAGCTAAATTTTTCTACATTACAGAAGAGAGTTTTTCGACAAGGCTGCTTAATGCAGCTTACTTATGAGCACGTGTTCATTCAATATCCCTCCAGCTGTGTTGATGTACCAAACAATTGAGTGTTGAAATTCATGGATGAATATTGATCGACGATAGTGTTCGAAACCTCTTATCTAGCATAATCGTCGGTATAATATCTTTCGATTTTCTTTCTTTTTCATATATATTTGGATTCTTCAGTTCTCTCTTAGCAAATCCTGATTACTTCCAATTTTGAGGTTTTTTTTTACTATGGTAATTTAGGGATTACAATATTCTTTACGTCATCTTGACTATAACCCTCCATTGTAGTTCTCCCTTCAAGTGACTTTTGTTTCTTCTTTCTTATTTTGTTGCACTCATTTTTTGGTAATGAAGATAAAATGGGTATATATTATTAAGAGGATCGCGTAAGAGAAAAAATTAGAAATTTATTTAATGAAGAAGAGAAGACCTTCAAACTGCTCCTTCGCCAGGGATGGCAACAACTCCGTTGAGTTTGGTTCTTTGTATTTCTATTTTATTTGTATGCCTTTATGAAATTTGAACGTGGTCCATGCTTATTATTCAAAATATTGTTATAGCTTTGCATTTGCAAACAATAATTTTCTCAATTTTATTCACGATTTAAATGGCGAACCTCTCGGTCACTGGATCATTACCCATATCCTGGTCATTAGAATTTACCATAAAAGACACCTTTTTGCATCATTTACTGTGGACTATCCACATTCTTTAGGTTTAGCTAAATCTTGGAAGGAAAACATTAAAATATTAAGCAGTTATTAGGGAGAAAAACAAAAAAAAAGAAAATTGAAAATATAAAGAAAAGTAAAAAAAAGAAAAATTTATTTAGGGATTTGCGAGTGCGGGGAGGGGGGGTGGTGGTGGTAGGGGTAGGTGGGTGGTGCAGAAAAACAAAAAAACAGAAATAACGAAAAAAAAAAGAGTAAAATTTAAGCAACTAAGTAAATTTTTAGATAAGTTGGGTTGAGATCCGTTTGTTTTGAGTGAGTTTCATGGGGCATTTGCATCCGTACCCGCTTTTTGTGTCACGTTTTAACTTATACCCATTTTGTAAAAAAAATTGCAAGTGTACTTGCTTTTTCGCATAACTTCAGCATACGGGGCTGAAGTAGCAAAGGCAATCACGCAAAACTTTAGCATTCTAGTAGACGGGCCTGAAGTAGCTTGCGAACTTCAGCTCTAGAGCTGAAGTTTTTGTCTTTGTAACTGAGGAACTTCAGCTCTAGATCTGAAGTTTTTGGTTTGTAACTCGGGAGCTTCATCTCTAGAGCTGAAGTTTTGTCTTCGTAACTGGGGAACTTCAGCTTTAGAGCTGAAGTTTTTGTCTTTGTAACTGGGGAACTTCAGCTCTAGAGCTGAAGTTTTTGTTTTGTAACTCGCCAACTTCAGCTCTAGAGCTGAAGTTTTTGTCTTTATAATTGGGGAACTTCAGCTCTAGAGCTGAAGTTTGATTTGATAATAACTTACATGTATTAACTTCTAATATATGCAATTTCATATTAAATTAAGGTTGATAAAAAATTATTGTTTCAACATTTACAATATTGGGCCGTGTTGGCACGGGTCATCTAGTTATAATAGCAATGCACTTTGAGTTTGGTGGATTTAGTGGTAAAAATGGCATGGGGTGCCCTCTTTGGTCGTTCCTTTTTAATTTATACCTGTTTTGTTTTTTCATTTGTATTTGTACCTATTCTTTTGTTTAAAGCATTTTAAAAAGACGATTTTGTCCTTCTTTAATAAAAGGTGGACTGCATAACAAAATGTCAGTATGCATTAGAAAAAACTCATCCACATACTGCAAGACAAAAACTTAAGTATGTTTACTCTGAAGTTTTAGCAAATGAACTAAAATACTTAAGCATGTTTAGTCTGAAGTTTTAACAAATGAACTAAATAACTTAAGCATGTTTAGTCTGAAGTTTTAACAAATGAACTAAATAACTTAAGCATGTTTAGTCTGACGTTTTAGCAAATGAACTAAGGGATCGTTTGGTAGAGTGTATAAGAATAATGTTGAATAGGATGTATTAGTAATGCTGGTATTAGTTATGCTTGTATTAGTTATGCTGATATTAATTATGCTGACATATTTAGCTTCAATGTGAAACAATTTCATGCTATATTAGCATGAAGTTTTAGTTTCAACATGAAACAACTTCATGCTACATTAGCATGAAGGTTTAGCTTCAAGGTGAGACAACTTCATGCAAGTATGATTGTGAAGATGAATATGGACAAGTTTGTGGTTTTTTAATAAAGCTGGTGAGAGGAGAGGAGGAGATCTTTTTTCACGAATGAGGTTGCATGATTCTGGTTTTATATCTTTTATCTGCAGTTAATTGTTATATTATTATGGATTTTTTATCAGTTGGCTACCAAATCAATAATTTTTAAAAATAGGGTACTGTGACGACCCGACCGGTCGTCTTGAGAGTTATGGCCCCGATCCCCGTGGTAGAATTAGGCTTGAATTGGTGAAAGCTGAAATTTTGGCAATTTTAGCCGACAGTGGAAAATTTTGGTATCGGGTTCGGAGTAGATTTTTGAAAGTTGGAGTAGGTTCGTTGTGTCAGTTTTGACTTGTGTGTAAAATTTGAGGTCATTCGTACGTGATTTGATATGTTTCGACGTCGTTTGTAGAATTTAGAAATTTTAAAGTTCATTAGGCTTGAATCCGTATGTAATTGGTGTTTTGATGTTATTTTGAGTGATTCGAAGGTTCTACTAAGTTCGTATGGTGTCTTAGGATTAGTTAGTATGTTTGGTTGAGGTCCCGAGGGCCTCAGTGAGTTTTATATGCTTAACGGATTGAATTGGGACTTAGGAGAATTCTGAAATTTTGCTGGTTCTGGTGTTTTCTCAGCTGCGGTAGGAAGTCCGCAGGTGCGGCCCCATAGAAGCGAGGTGAGGTCGCATGTACATTTTTGAGTATGAAGGCCAGGGATCGCAGATGTGACGCGTGGACCGCAAAAGTGGAGACTCATCTGCGGAGGGCTGATCGCAGATGCGGATTTTTGGGAGGAAGTCAATTCCGCATAAGCGCATCCGTAGATGCGAAACTATGTGCGCAGGTGCGGAGTCTGGATATTTAACAAAAATTCACAGGTACGGAGTTCTAGCCGCAGAAGCGGTTAAGTAACTTCAAGTGCGGTTTAACTGGGCAGATTAAAGGTTCATATCGAGGGTTTGAGTTCATATCACAAAATTTAATTGGGAGCTCGGTAGAAAGCGATTTTTGGAGAGATTATTGCATGAATGTTTGGGGTAAGTGATTCTTACCTAGTTTTTATTAATTCCCATGATTATGTCTTTAATCTCATTATTAAATTAGTGACTTGGAGTGGAAAATTGGGGAAAAATTCTTAGGCCGAATTTTGAGGTTTTGATCGGGATTTTAGTATTGAATTTGAGAAAATTTGGTATGGTTAGACTCGTGAGTGAATGAATGTTCATAATTTGTGACTTTTACCCGATTCCGATACATGGGCCCAGGGAGGCTTTTTGAGCGATTTTCCAATTTCTTGCTTTAACTTTGATTTTGTTCGCGAGATTAGTTTCTTGTAGTTATATTCATGTTATGTAATTGGTTTTGGCTAGATTTGGGCCATTCAGAGTCGGATATTCATGGAAAGAGCGTTATTTTGGATTGATTTGAGCTTGGTTCGAGGTAAGTGGCTTGCCTAACATTGTGTGTGGGAACTCCCCTTAGGATTGGTACTGTTTTGATATGTGAGCGCCGTGTACATGAGGTGAAGAGTATGTACACGGGCTAATTGTTGTAAAAACCGATTTTCTACTAAGTAATTCCCTGTTTTCTTTCTTATTTCAATCTTATCAGCATGTGTAGTACCCTAATAGACAATAATAGCATGCCTACTTGCTTTACCTGTTTATCTGACTACATGCAGCGTATTTAGTGAATTTACTTGTTCTTCCTTAACTTGTACTTAGGTTGAAATTGTAGGATTTCATGTTGTAATTATTGAATTCTACTGTTTTGGCTGCATATTTACTTTGGGACTATGGAACGGTATTCCAGGAGATTCCCCTATCTTGCACATTTACTTTGGGACTACGGAACGGTATTCCGAGATATCTGTCTTGCATATTTACTTTGAGACTACAGAACGGTATTCCGCGAGATCTCCTTGAATATTTACGTTTGGGACTACGAGACGGTATCTCGGGAGATCCCCTGTTGCATTTCTATGTACCGAGTTGTTATGTTTTCTATGATTTCTTCCCTGTTCAATTTCAGTCTTTAGTATATTGTGATATTTCATTCTTGTCTTGATATATTATTTTTATACCAGTAGAGCTTTGTCCCGACCTCGTCACTACTCGACCGAGGTTAGGCTTGACACTTACTGGGTACCATTATTGTATACTCACGCCCTTTCCTGCACATATTTTTCGTGTTTAGATCCATGTACATCTTACCAGCCTCACCGCTAGTGCAGTCGTTGCTGCTTAATGGAGACTTCAAGGTACATCGCCCACGTCCGCAAA